>JAHWFP010095170.1:14292-37712 GCA_023313725.1 Lithobius niger | reverse complement strand
GGGGGGGGGGAGGAGTGCTGTAGGTCCCTCAGAACCCTGAAAAACAACTCATTTTCAGTAATTTTAGCTCCTTTGAAACGTTAGAAAATGGTTTTTAGAATTTTTCAGTGGCACCAAATGCCTATTTGTCTACATTTACCAAATTCTATGCTTCGTCAAAAGGTTTTGTTTAATGCTTTCTGCCATTGTAATATTTGTTAAGTGGCTGGTGGGCAGGGGCCCTTTAGGTCGCGGGGCCCAATGACTTTGTCAACCCCAGCAACACAGCAGTTACGCCAATGCATGTAAGACAAGATCACGGGTGTCTTAACATTCCGCAAACATGATTAAGTTTCCGTTTAGTTTTGTGGATAATTATCATTGTACACCCAAGTCCTAATTACAGAGCGGTTTATCTCTTGTGCCAGCAGTAAGATGGGGTTCCAGCAACTGTCGAGTAGGCTACCCAGTGGCTGCCATCAACATCGTGAAGATCTTCTAAATTAACAATACAATTTTCACCAGTAGGTCTACGTGTTGAAGGTAGTGTCTTTACTAAACGTCACTGTAAACTTTGAAATTTTCATTAATTTTGTCAGTCTGTTTAAGTCATAGTTTGTTAAAGGTTTATTATAGTGTACTAGAACTTAGGTGCCTGTGCGTAATTTTTTTACTGCGTTTTTTCATAATCCTCAAGGTAGTACCTTCTATTTTCTTGTGATGTGTTACAAGTTCACCCCCACCCCCATCCTCCCAAGCCCCAACTACGAACTACGAAAAAATACAGGTCCAGACGGCATTTAAAGGAGTTAAGCGAGGGAACAGAGACCACGTCAGTCAGAAGGGCATTCCAGGGCTGCACGACCTGCTCGCAGAAGTAGCGGTGTCTAATGCTGTCAAGGAAAAGATATTCCCGGAGTTTGAAAGGGTGTTCCCTGGTGTTAGAAGTAGAGTAACAGAAAAAATCAGAGATGTTAACGTCAATTAGGTGGTGAATGATTTGATACGTCAGAATAAGATCACCTCTGAGGAACCGAGTGTTGATCGAAACAAAGGAAAGTTGCTTAAGCCGTTCGTGGTACGGGATAGAATTGAGTTGCTTACACCACTTAGTGAGCTGGTGCTGACAGGTTTCTAGGCGAGTCAGAAAGGAGGCATAGCATGGACAAAATATCTGAGAGTAATACTCCATCACAGGTCTAAGAAAAAACTTTGTAAAGCATGGTGAAAAGAGATGGTTTGACATGGGAGAAACTTTTGAGAATGAAATGAGCTTTTCTGTAAAATCTGGAAGCGATACTGTCGGCATTGGAATGGAATTTAAGGGAGGTGTCAACCAAGATGCCAAGATCAAGGTGAGAGGTTTTCGTAGAATTGATTCTGTCGTTTAGGTAGCAAGAAAGGAAAGAATTATAGTGCTCAAATTAAAGAATGATGCATTTGTCGGGGTTGAGGAGACGACCGTTTTCAATTGTTCAGTCGAAAATGTTACTGATATCGTTTTGCATGGTCATGTGTTGGGTGGACGGGGAAAACAGTTTCAAGTCGTCAGTATAAATGCGATAAAAGTGAGACAAGAGCCTTAGACTAGGAAACAGGCTTTGGGCCTATTGTAGGCGGAGCGAACGGATCATCATTTCAAACTTATATTTAGTTTTTATTTTAATGACGATACCACATTTGTTAATAATTCTTAAAAATCTAGGTGCAATACCTAATGGGCCTTGTTGGGTAGTTTGCCTTTTGGTGTGACGTACTACTGTTCTTTGCTGGCCTTTTTCTTATTTTAGCCTTTTGTTTTAATGTTGGCCTATGTTACGTGTAAAATTTACGTTAACAAGCTTTTGTTTGCTCCAGCATTTAGTTTTTGTTTAGTTATTTGTAGCCTCTTTTCACACCCAACACTGAAGACGTAGGCCATCTCCCCGAGTAAAAATAAAACAGCACGTATGGCCACCGCTGTTTGAGCTCCCGCTGGCAATAATTCTTACATTGTTTACAGAAACTGCTGTGCAAAATGTAGTCCTTATATTAAAATATTAATAATAAGGCGTTTAACTGCAAGCCAAACAATCATCAGTACGATAGTTTTTAATAATAGTCAGAAGATTCAAAAGGTTCACAATACTGCTTTGGTATAAGATTTGACACCGCCACCAACGAAAGTGTTGAGCTGGCACACCTCTATCACGCACTGCAAGATAATATATTATTTCCAAACTCTATGACTGCAACAGCGATCTCTATTATATAATCTGAAAGAAATAACCATCACAATTTAGGTTACAAATGTGTTTGCTTTTAGACTTAGTTTTAGGCCTAATTTTTAGAGTTTAGGCCTAATATTTATCTCCGATTTAGTTTCGTTAGTAGCAGGTAACAACGGTGGTACGAGATTAAGTATTCCTTCATGCGATGCAACACGGTTTTGGTTTCGAGTCTTTACGTTACCATGGCAACCAGGAAACCATAAACTGAGAGAGGCGGGCTTATTATTGTTTCGTGTTTCGTGCTTTCGTGTTTCGTCTGATGTTAATCGGTTTATAATACCGCTTGGCCTTGATACGACGATTTCAGGTTTCATATTCGGGATTCCCATCGCTAGTGTAGACGCCACTTTCGTTGCCATGTTGAACTGAATAATCTCCAAAGCATTCCTTTTTCAAATGAACTAACGTGTGTCGTTAATGGAATCCTTTTGTTTTTTTTGTGGTTGCGTTTGTTACTGTAGTGGTTAAATGCAACGGTCAATTGATATTATTTCATTGAGTTACGTCAAAAAAGATTAGTAGCTAGAAAGAAGCAACTAAAATTTAATTTGCCGTATTTTTTGAAGTTCACTTGACTACCATTAACATGGTGTATGCTTCGTCGGAATTCCTTAACTATTCACGACTCCAAATTTACAATGGTGAATGTTAGATATTAATTCGAAAATTTTAAAATTTCTTCAGTAATAATTGTTCGATTTACGTCAAATTTTGGCTCAGCAATACTTTTGGGGGTATAAAGCGTTGTGCAAAATTTCATTTCAATCCGACCTTTCGTTTGGGCTCCACCCAGACTAAAAAAGTGCAACCAACGGACCAACGGACCAACAGACCAACAGACCAACGGACCAACGGACCAACCAACATTTTGCAATTTGATGTCCGTTATAGGCTACGCTTCGCTCGCTCCGCCAACAAGTAAAAAAAAAAAAACTCGTAGGGGGATACCTGCATCCAGGAAGAGGGTGAGACTGTTGTAAGTCTCTACCAAGTTAGTGTGGCAGGAGCAACCTGCCACAAAACCGTGTTGGTTGGTGAACTCAATATTAACGTCCTTGCGAGCAGTCGCAATGTAGTCCCGAATGAGGCGTTCAAGTAATTTCGAAGTACACTAAGTAAACTGATTAGGCAGTAGTTATTAACGTCATGGGACAATCCCTTCTTATGGAATGGGGTAACGTTAGCATCCTTCAAGCATGATGGAAAGGTGCTGGAAAGAAACAAGTTTTCAAAAATTAAGTAGTAGGAGGTAGCAGGAGAGGATGCACATTTCTTAATGGGAATTGGCAAAATTCCGTCGGGGCCGCAAGAGCTGTCATCATTAAACACGAGAAAGGCGCATTCAACATCACTGCTTTGAATTAAAAAAGAATGGGGCTAGGCAGGGCTGGGATGGGATGGAAATAGGCAGAAAGGTAGATGCACAGAAGGAATTAAATTCGGTAGCAATGTCGTCGTCTTTTAGCAGGATTTTCTCGTCTGGTTTTTTAAGGCAGTAGCAAGAGTGCTGTCCTTGTTACGATTAATGTAGGCGAAAAGGGCCTAGAGTTCAGTTTTGGATCTATTAATGAGGGATTCCTCAAAGTTGCGGTGAGCAAACCGAAGACCAGAAACAGCTTCATTTCAGGTGCTTTAAACATGGCATGGTTAGCAGAGTGGGAATTACGGCTCATACAACAGTAGGCGTGTTTTTTTCTGTTGAAGAGTTGTCGAATGTTTTGATCAAGCCAAGGTGGACGGATGCTGGAGGGAGGGTGGATCAAAGGAATGAAGTTTTTATTGAGGTCACAGAAAATTTTCGAGAATTTCGAGTTACGTGTCGATGTTCCAACCATCAAGTTTAGTGGACCAG
This sequence comes from Lithobius niger, assembly GCA_023313725.1. Taxonomy (NCBI): domain Eukaryota; kingdom Metazoa; phylum Arthropoda; class Chilopoda; order Lithobiomorpha; family Lithobiidae; genus Lithobius; species Lithobius niger. The sequence continues at coordinate 33,611 of JAHWFP010095170.1, read as the reverse complement.
TCAATGTATCTAATAATTCCGTTCAGAAGCAAGTAGTCGGCTTTCTGGCAGGGCCAGAGAGGTTCACAGAGTAATCGGTCTTAACTTCAAAAAGGTCATGATCACTGCACCCAAGAGGGATTACTCATACTTCCAGCTCTTCATTTGTGGAACCATTTATATTTTCTTTATTGCCATCAAGACTTCCACTTAAATGCAATTCGTTGGCATCGTCTTCTTGCTCGATTTGGTCATCCCAAATGGACGTAGTTTGAGGGTTTTGTGTGCGTTTTTTCGGACAGTAATGTTAGTTTCAAGATCACTGGTAAGATGTTTTAGATTTGTCTTGAAAAATTGGTGGATAGTCTTTTGCACTGGTTTGAGTGGTGACTTGATGGACAGGATACCTGTTGACTTGGTGCCAGGGAGAGGGGCGGGTGAAAAGTGGTAGTTCGGGTTTTGTGGGGCTTACGCCTTTGGCCAGTAAAGTGGATATGTGAGTGCCCGGTGGCTGGATATTTGAGCCGATGAGAATATCAGCCAAGTCACTTGCAATAGTCACACAGAAAGAGGTGTAGGTTGGGTAAGGAGTGAGTATTGGGTAGCAGTCATTAGGTTTTAATTAGGTTTTTGAGTTCCTTCTTAGTGCTGGTGTCAAGGCCACCAACAAACATTTTCGTGAGTTGGGAGTTTTGATGACTCACTAATGGAGCGGGCTTTAGTTCTCCAATAATAGGACGTCGGGGCAACGACTGGGAAAGGCTGGGTCTGTCACTGATATAGTGTTGTCTAGAAGTGTCATCTTTATTTGTATCATTTCATGACACTTCTGGCTGGTGGTCGTATTCATTGCGCAAGAGGTGTACTTTGAAATCTGTTCGCATTGGAATAGTTGGCTCTTGGGAGGCAATGGAGGACCAAGGCTGGGGACATGCGCCATCCTTTGGTCAGCATCTGCACCAGTAGGTTCGGTTTCGAAAGTAAGGCCGGTGTTGCAGAAAAGCAGCGGGAAAGTGAATCGTGAACTGTAGGGACTTAATGCTTATCAGGACTGGACTTAGCAATGTTACTGTATTTAATTCGAAATGTCGTCGAAGTGTGAGGCTTTGATGTAGAGCTGTAAGAGTTGTTCATTAATATTGTCGGGGGATGAAACTTGCTGCTGCAGTGGCCGATCGAGGTGTTGTTTTGATGTGATTTAGGCTGATTAGTATCAACACTGTGAATTTAAATTGGTGAAACACTGTGTGAATTTAAATTGGTGAAACACTGTGTGAATTTAAATTGGTGAAACCCTGTCGAACTTTAGTGGTGAGGCCTCTTAATTCAGTGGATAAAAGGTCTTATTTGTTTAGGATGTTGCTGAGGCACGGAAATTTCACAAAATAACTTCAACCCAGGAAAGTTACCTGTAGCCAGGGAGCGGGTAATACAATCAGGTAAGTGGTGGCAAGTAGCATGGTTTCCTCGAAAGCAAAGGTGACATCATAGTACGTTTTAGTTTTGTTGAAATGAAATGCTACAAGATCTCGGAAAAACACGTCCATGGCTGTTGGCTGCCATGACACTAATGCTGTCATAACATACTGCCTTAACTGTTGCGTCATTCTGTATCCAGACCAACGTAGTTCCCAGTAGCAAAATTTGTATTCAACTTCCAGAAATGGATATCTCTCTGAATTTAGCGTCACGTGAGCATCCTGTAGGCTGCAGTAGTGGAACACTGAGGGACTTTTAACAAAAGGTTTCTGTCTGTTAGTCTGAAATGCTAAAATTATCTATCTACTCGATTTTTCAATGGCGGGCGGAAGTAGTTAATACACACCATGTAAAGCTTGCGTTTTGAGGAAGCTCACAGCATTCGTAATGCCAATATCTAAATTCCAAGTTCACAGTCGTTCGAAGATCTATTAGGTTGTAGAGTTCAAGTCTTTGCCCATCCGATGCAGTAACATGGGCGACCACTAAGAACTACTTTACTATCACCAGTTGCCGCTGCTTTGAATATGGAGTCTGCCTCACTCGCCCTCATGCAAGTCAGTGCGTGTTTGGTAACATATATTAGTTTATCGTAATTCTCAAAAAATCCTATGACATGTTTCAAGGGGATGGTAAATGTAAAGCTTCTCTTAGGAGACATTTTGGTAATAATCGAAGCGTACTGCTGTTTGTATTCTAAGTTGATGGCTACATTCGCAGCAACGGATACAACACTGTCTGTGTTAGCAATTTTCCTTTAATCAGGAGGTAACTTGGCAACGTGAAAAAATAGGTCTCGATTTTCTACGTGTATGCAGATTTCAGAGTTTATGTTTAGGTTTGTTTCACAATGGAATTGTACTCGACGTAGATATAAGACTCAACCGTTGAATTGTACACCAACAGTTCATTGATTTTTAAGTATTCCTCTTCATGAGTATCTTGTATCTTGTACCTTGTATCTTGTACCTTTCACCTTTCTTGTTATTTTATTTTTATTTGAGGCGAAGACTTACCATTAAGAGTCTCTCCATTTAGATTCAACGGTTCGTTGGTTTGAATACGAAGCCACACCCGCATATTTCTAATTAAATTGGTGATAATGAGAAGGTATTTTAAATTATGCGATGAGATAATAATTTTGCAACCGGCAGAGGAATTAAGGTAGAACGAATTTAAAATAGGATGGGTGTCCATGTTTAGATAAGAATTTCCGATTATGTTGGTGTGCATAAAAATTGTGTTCACACTCATAATATCAAGAGTGAGATAGGTGGTTTGGGGCTCCAAACCACCTATCTCACTCTTGATAATATTAATTGCATTTTGACTCTCTTGAATCCTCATGTAATTTCCTAACTCAAACCCCCAAGACTTCACCCAAGATTCTTTCTCCAAAAAGAGATACATTGCAGTTGGGGTTGATAATTATTAACTTTGGAGGAATTGAAATGTCTTCCTTGTTGTAACCATTTTGATTTATTGCGGACTGAAGATATTTGTTCAAATCTTCTGTTTTGTAAGCACCAGGGTTAACCCTTACTTTACCCAAGTTGCACCAGCATCTGTGGTGTATAGGATATAGTCACAAATGCTGATTTTTGGCCTAACCTAAAAAACAGTCTGCACAAAATGTTTTTGTGCAGATATGTTGCCAACATGTCCCTACTCCAAAACGTAATGATGCCACCATGGCAAAACGTTTTTTTGCTTCTAGTGTCTAAATCGTTCATCCGATTGAAAATTAACCGGTTACCGATTATGTTTAAAATAACATTTCCTTCAAAAAACGTTCCAGCAAGGGTAATTATAGCGATTTATATTAATTAGGAGATAAGTTACGGCAGTTTACATACATTGTAGCTCTGTGCTTTTCACTCTACTTTACTACATGTTCCATCTTTAAACTGCTGCACCACCCGTTCTAATTCGGATAAATGGACGTGATTAGGCTTAGATGAAAGATGAAGATGTATCCAAGCCAGCTTGATTCTTGTTTAGGCTGCTGACAGTTAAATTACAATGTGTGGGACGGTTCGCTCTCAGTTACGAAGTATTTATTATATATTTTTTCCTAGGTAATGCAGCACCTTGACTTGTTCATGGCGTTTACTGCCGTTTAATGTAGTTGTCAGCAGCAGTCCTCACTAACTTGTACCATGTTATCACATCCGGTCGCATGACATAGGTCATGTGACATATGACGTCACTTCAGGCATGACGTCATGTGACCGGAAGTACCTTTGGATTAATTTTAATGGTAGCAGGAGGAATTTCCGTTCACGCGATGTCACTTCGGGCATGGGGTGGGGGGGCGGAATTGCCCGCATATTTTTTATGTCCTCTCTCCTGGTCTCACAGGGAGTACGATGGTAAGTAGCAGCACTGCCATTGAGACCGACTTCCACTGATATGGAGTATTTCTGGTCACTGGACCTATTTACCTACGTTGTAGCACTGTGCTTTTCGCTCTATTTTAACACAAGTTTCAAGTTTCTTTAAACTGCTGCACCACCAGTTCTAATTCGGATAAATCGACGTGATTAGGCTTAGACTAATTCCAACAAGGGTTATTAAAATGATTTATATCAAATAGGAGCTAAGCTATGATAGTTTTTCTACAGTGTAACGCTGTACATTTTGTGCTATTTTACCACAATTTCCGTCTTAAACTGCTGTAGCTTAACTTCTAATTAATATAAATAGTTTTAATTACTCTAGTTGGAAAATATACATCTTCATCTTTCAACTAAGCCTAATCACGTCCATTTATCCGAATTAGAAAGGGTGATGCAGCAGTTTAAAGATGATACTTGTGTTAAAATCGAGCAAAAAGCACAGTGCTACAACGTAGGTAAATTGCCATAGCTTAGCACCTAATTAATATAAATCGCTTTAACTACCCTTGTTGGCAAATATACATATTTATCTTTCATCTAAACTTAATCACGTCCATTTATCCGCCTTAGAACGGATACTGCAGCTGCTTAAAGATGGAACTTGTGGTAAATTAGAGCGGAAAGCACAGCGCAATAACGTAAGTAAACTGCCATAGCTTAGTTCTTAATATAAATCGTGTTAATATACCCTTGTTGGAAAATATACATCTTCATCTTTTATCTAAGCCTAATTACGTCCATTAATCCGAATTAGAACGGGTAGTGCAGCAGTTTAAAGATGGAACAGGAATTATATATGTAACATGCGTTAATGGCCTAAAATAACTTAAATAACGAATTTCGGCAAGGAGGATTAATTTTCCCAAAAATATGAATAGAACCTTTTTTGAAGGAAATTTTATTCTAAACATAATTGGTAACCGGTTAATTTTCAATCGGATGAACGGTTTAGACACTAGAAGCAAAAATAAAAAACGTTTTGTGTCGCCATTTTGGATGCCATCTTGAATTCCCAAAGGGTGCCAAGGTTGCATCATTATGTTTTGGTGTACGGACATATTGTAGAACATCTCTGCGCAAAAACATTTTGTGCAGACTATTCTTTTGGGTTTTTGTGCCGGCTGCCGGACTAATATCGTTATTGCTAGAGTCAGTGGTTCATACACTGTTGTACCTATCCTCCAAGCTTAAAAGAGCCAACTCGTACTTTTTTCAAAGTCCAGGTAAATATGGTTTTTAAAATTAAACCTCGAGTCAGGGTATTTTCCAGTGAGTGACATAGGAAGAAGTCCATTGTTTTTACCTTTTTTTTTGTTTTAATCATTTCTCATGGAAGTTGCTAAACATTAAAAGGAACAGGAAGTAAGTTTTCAGTGCGTAACAAATGAAAGTATTGGTATTAAAAATCTTAAAAATACAATACCCACAACTAAGCTATTTGTGTGTGTATTTTTTCCACACACGATGATCAGTTTGCAAGAATACAGATATACAGATCAAATACAAAGTTACAGCTTCGTGATGCATTCCCTCCCACCTCCCCCTATCCCTACAGATATGGTACATGTAGACCTGCCAAACTGCACCAAAGTTGGGAGGCCGTCTCCAATCTGGGACTGCACCTGGACTGAGGTACGATGAGGCGTGCATCCTTCTATAAGGAAGTAAAGTTCATGCGACCTATGTTATCACATCCGGTCGTATGACATAGGTCGTGTGACCTATGACGTCACTTCAGGCATGACGTCATGTGACTGGAAGTACCTTTGGATTAATTTTCAAGGTAGCAAGAGGAATTGCCGTTCACGTGATGTCACTTCCGGCATGGGTGGGGGGGGGGGGGGGGAATTGCCCGCGTATTTCCTATGTCCTTTCTCGAGGTCTCACAGGGAGTGCCTTTGTACGATGGTAAGTAACAGCACTGCCATTAAGACCGACTTCCACTGATATGGAGTATCAGTGTCCCGAAGAGATTGTAAAATACTGCTACTTATTACACAAAATGCAACAAGATCTTATGTGTCAGTCAGAATAAAATTAAGTTTACATTAATTACTAAAATCAGAAGCAGGCCATAAGTTTAAATGTAGCAACTGTTATTCAAGTTAAGCCAAGCTCCCACAAATGTGCTTCTGGTGCACCATTTCAAGTTTTAAACGTAGCTATTGTTGTTTTGATGGCTCTGAAGCACATTTTATTTTTAGCATTTGAGATGTTGGTAAAGTTTATTGAACTTAACACTATTGTAGAACTTAACACTATTGTTTAAAAAATGTGCATTGATTGGATTGGGAACACCTGTCATAAAGTCAGCATTTCGGCCAACAATTATTAGGTACATAAATATGAAATGCCTACCATCATCTACAAAATAACTGCTTATTGCATAACGAAAGTAATTTGCTTTACATTACCTAAACCCTTTGCACAGACGCCAGTGGTTGATCCAATCAATTCTTAAACTGGGAAAGGGCTTATGAAAGCAATACTCGGACTCCTGCAAAAATGAGATGTTGTAAAGTTGCCTAATTTTTTTAAACAATGATAGTGATAACCCTTTGTTAGTGTGATTTCTGAAGTTAAATGTCAAACCCTTAACACAAAACCAACGATTTTCCGTAGTGCAGTCCGAAATGTAAATACCTGCAGTAATAGAAAATGTACAGGCTCTGGACTACTTAACGTTCTATATTTAGCCTCAGTTCAATGTGCCTAAATTAAGACACGTTTAGTCTTAAATTAAGACACGTTTAGTTTCTATAAGACTAAATACTGAATACTAAATACTAAATTCTTCAGTATAAATTCACTTTAGCTTATTACAGAGAATCTGAGTTTGAAAGTTTGCATTTCGGAAATCACATATTTTCCTCCTTCCCTTTCTTGACTATACTGCTGAACACGACTAACATAACATTAAGTTTATTGCAAGCAGTCACTCTCTTTACACACATGCTCTTAAAACATCTGAAACGAAAGAATGATTTTCAAGTTTATGAAACTCTTCGTAAAATATTCACACCTTTCGGTTCACTACTTCACTCATTTGGATGGAAACTACTTATTTAGTTAAACACTTTTGACTACCGGTACACGGAAAGAAACTCACCTATTTGGTGGAGTCATAGGAATTGATTGTGTTTGGGTGGATAAGCAACTCCCAGCTCAAATGCATAGCCGAAGTGCGTTGTTTTCGATGGCAAGCGTGACTCACGAATGTACCCAGAATGCAAAGCGCGTTTGCTACTTCCGCCAGACCAAGCCTCCATGAGGTATTCGCGGTTGATCCGCTCGTAGACGAATGGAATTCCACCGAATTTTCTGTGAAATACGCCCTGTACTACGTTGTTTATGATGTATCAAACGTAGGTAAGATAAGAGACTGTTATATTGCCAGGCGTAGGTGCCATTGTGTTTTGTAACAAAGTCTGACAGTCGAACGAAACCTTAAAGCCGATTGTTGGGGGAGTAAATATCGTATTTTTGGAACACACGAGACGGGGTGCTTATGAATGCATGATATTTGCAAGAAAGCCGGTGTAGCATGAGTCTTCTTCTTGTGACAACAGTAAGTTTAAACAAGTTAAAATGTTGTAGCAGCAGGTAAATTGAAAAAAATTACTAAATCCAATTTAGTACCGTTATACCAGTTTAGTACTGCGTTATACTAGGCGTCGACTGCTTTCTCCGCCATGTTGAAAAATGGTTTAGAGAGATTAAACCTAGTGCGCTGGGTGTAAATTTCCGATCACGCGGCCGCAAGTGCTGATTGGCGTGGCGGTACGGCCTTTGACGCCGCGCTCTTAAACTTCCGGTTTATAGTCAAGTTGCTTATCCACCCAAACACAATCAACTACGGTGGAGTATCTTTCTCTTTTTTTTTTAGCCAACAGGAAAGGGTAATTAAAGAATGAGAATATAAATTAAGTAAGAAATTAATTTGAGTTATGTTACATTTGATTTGCGTTCGATGGGACATCAATTGCACAAACAACTTCGGGTTCTCACTGCTGCTACCTAGTGATTCTCAAGAGGGGAGCCGAATTGATCGTTAGGCCCGATTCGTTTCTTGCTGCTGTCGGTAATGCATTACCCCATAATAAATATGCTTCACAGGAATAAATATGCTACAATGTACAGTATGCCACAATTTGTTTGTCCATTCAACAATGAAAATTTCAACACTGAATTCTGCAACATTATTAGATGCCGTAATTTTAGCGTGGTTGCAACATTGTTGTAAAGAGTATCGGAAAAACTAAATAGCCTGTAAGCAGGTCTCTATAAATTCTTAGTTCTTGCATAAACAAACAACTGTCGTAGCATCTGGGGACTGCAGTGAAAGCCAGTGTTGGTCACTGTTATCATGTGGCCAGAAATCGAACATGATGATACGGTTTTATTTTTTGCGTTTAGTGCAGTAGTTTTATTCAGTCCCCAGATGCTACGATAGATTTTTTTTTATTTCTCTTCTTACTTCTTAATTTTTAAAATAACCTAAACGAATGCTTGGTTAGCTTGGTAAATAATCGAAGACAATTACGACTTTTACTTCATTTAGGTGGGCTTAACAATCCGACTTCATATTAGGCAAACCAAACACGCAGTTAGTAGAAAGGATTGGATCACTGTGATAATAACTGCTTTGATTTGATTCATCGACAGCAGATTGAAATTTTCCTTTAAGTTACAATCCCATTTCTACTTTATAAATGTTTAACATTAGCTTTCTCATGTTTCATATTAATTAACTTAGTTACAGGCCACGCTGAGTTGGCATTTCGTTTCTTGCGTAAGGGATTTTGTCAGCAAAAAAAAAAATGAAAATAAAGATAATCATACGTGAATAGCATATTATTTTCGTAACTTAAAGCTACAAAGTAAACCGAGCTTTGGCAGTGTTTTTAATAATCCATGGTAACCTGCGTAAAGGCTACTGCTTCTCAGCACTGACAACAATACCCTACTCCTCTGTCCACGAAGTGAGAGCTTTATTGTTACAAGTTTTCATTATTGCATGGACAAACTCGTTCTCGCCTACTGTACTACTACTACTGTACAATGCATCTTCACTCCAGGAATTGTCACGAATTGAACTTACAAGCGAGGCCGTATTCGTTTCAGTAGCAACCAAGAAACGAGCAACAGACTGACTGGACTGAAACTTAGACGCCGGACTTCCAACAGTGCAGCAGCAAAGAGATTTGTGATTACATACAAATAAATAACAAATATGGGTGTAAAAACGTATATCTAATTTAACTGCTGCATAAATATTTAGGATAATTTTACTAATATGTAGATTAAAGATTTTCAGTGACATTCTGTCATCGTTGCTACGGAGTTACAACCTGCTAACATGTGCATACTGAAGCGTATCAAATAAAAAACGAAACTGAAACAATCTGAAAGTGACGGACAAGCTACTTCACGTAACCCTCAACTAATAGACTCGCTAAAAAATTAATTAACTACAACAACGTAATACAAAATGCAGAAATTCTTACATACGCCCGTAAAAGTTTGTAATTGATTTATTAATAAAGTGATAAGCTAATTCTTGCGAGATACTCTGATTAAATATTGCTCCTGCAGCTGGTAGCTATCGATCTTTTTGGAACACTCCCAAGACTCCCATAAACTTGCTAGTATATGCGTTGGCAATAAGCTCAGAATCTTAATAATAAGCCACCACAAGCACTCACGGGTTTAATGGGAGCAAAAACGTTCGTGCTCCAAAAAATTATCGATAACTGCCACTGCACTCAGGATATTATCACGAAAATATAACGTTTGATTATTTAAGTGGCAAGCATACGTATGTCTTTTACAATTAGCTTGGAAATTGCATCTCACCCATGACTACAAGGGCAAAAAGCTCTTTTGTGAGTTACCATTTACCCTATTTAAGAATATGATCGAGCTGGGTGGGAGAACTCTCCTCCAGCTTTCATGCTAGAGATCTCACCCCTTTGCCTATCTGTCTGAAACTACCTCATCAACTTGGTAAGCAATCTCAATTTTTCGATTATTTGAGTCACCATCACCTCTCCTTTCACTAAGAGGTAATGACCTCACTCCATCTGTATGACTATCAGGTGATATATATAATACGCTTAGGTTGGCCAAGTAAATTCATCATTATCATTATGCACAATAATGAAAGTGGGCGTAAAATGAACGAGGGCAAGCGACCGACAATGTCAAACAAACGGATGTGGCCTCTAACAATCAGTAACAATCGAAATATTGCTTTAAATTATTTATTGCTTTTAGCCGACCTGAAGAGTTTCAAAGTTGGTTGAGTAACAATTACTGCATGCACGACCGTTGTTGGGTTTATTGCGCTTGGTATCAGAACGGAGAAACGGGCAATTGCGAGTCCTCCATTGAAAAAAAAAATTACTTCCATAACAAAACAAATCAGCAGTGGTTCAAAGGGAGGGGTAGCAGGGATGGGGATATTCAGACCACACAATAGGGGAATTTGGGGCAGGGGGGGGGTGGCGGTGTGGGACGGGAAAGGGGTTACCAATGGGGGAAATCTGACCAGACAATGGCAGAATGTACGTCGGTAGGCCGTAGGGGAATCCGGAGGAGGAGGCAAGGGGCAGTTGGCGCTCTTTTTATTCCATACTGTCCACTACAGTATTTCGCTCAGGTGTGCATGAACTAGCTAGACCAGCGTATGTTACGCTGGGGGTACAGCTAGTGTCGCAATATTTTGAAAGTGTTTACTTTGATCTACTTGGTTTACACCAGCAATTTCATTTGTTTGGTGGAGATGTCACTTTCAACCATCAGTTGAAGTCGTCTGTTTAAAGTGTTTACTTTGGTCTAGATGGCTTGAGCTCATCTTTAAGCCATGCGTGCCAGTAAAAAGCTAACATCGACCTGTTAGGGTGTACTTTGCTCACCTTTAGATACCCTGGGCCGACGGCTCACAACAACCTATTCTGCCTGTTGGATGAGGAATCATCCTTTGGCCTCTAAGTGAGAACTTATTACTAAACTGGGAAGAGAGCTCACTTTAGGACTAATTTTGTAAGCAGACTGTATTTAACAGCTGAGCTGCTAAACAGCAAAGTTCTTGAAAATATAATGCAATGAATGGTAAAAGGCTGTCTACCTTTATCCCTAATTCTTGTAAATTACTTGGTTCTGCCTCTTCAGAGAAAGAATTCTTGAGGTTCCTGCAATGAAAAGTACTTTATACAAATGCCAAACAACAAACACAACAAACCATTAGCTTTTTAAAACCCACAATATTGTCGTACACGCAAATCGTGCACCAACATCAGTTGTGACAGCATCAAAAGCCAACCTGGTATGTTTAGTACGGATTGCAAGTTTGGAAACTACAGATCAGTTACAAATTCTTTGTCCTTTATCAGGCAGATTTTTTATTTTGAAAGGAATCAATCGTAATTTTTAATATGAAAAAAAGAAATGGAAATTGATTTTTAATTTGTAATATCGTTTTTGAACTTGACAAAAAGGTGAAAGAAAGATCCTTACATTAGATTAGAAGTATACTAAATAAAATTATTTTTTTATTGTAAAATATCTTATTTTTAAGTTTCATTTCCATATATGACATAAGTGGTTAACGTTTTTTTTTCTTTGATTGTAAAAAACAAAACAAATAATAATTGTTAATATGAAAATGTCAAAATTATTTTAAAAAGGCTAGTAACTGGCACACACAAGTTATTTCTGGACTTTCCGCACTAAATTTGTATTAAACATTATTATAACTCTTATTATTAAAAGTTTATGATATGATAGAGTTTATGACTTTCATTAATCAGAAGTACGAAGAAATGAACTACGAGAACAAAGAAATCAAAATACACGTAAAAAAAATGGAACTCGGACTACTACAAATTAAGACCGTAAGCGGGTGAAAGCGAAAAATGGAAATCGAATATCAGGATTAATAACAATATCAAACATATAGAAATATTTGGAGTGAACATGATGCAAAATGAAGAACTGAAAGATGTGATGGCCAGCCTAAAGCTTAAAACTTTAGAGGACACCTAACAAATATCAAATTGATAAGGAACCTAGGATTCCAGTACGAGACAAAAACAAAAACTAACCAACAATAATACAGAGAAAATAGGGAGTGGATAAGGGTCAGGAATATACTAACAAATGACACTGTATTCAAGGAAACCAGCAGAAGATTTACGTCAGTGAACACCTTACACAGTATTTCAAAATTATTTTGGCAAGCTAAGACCTACACCAAAGAAAACCAAAATATTAAATTTGTCTAGGTAAGGATTGGAAAGGCTGCATAGAGGAAAAACGAATATGACAGGAATGGACGTGACTAAACAAGAATTATCAAGCAAAATAGATAACGAAGCAAACACTGGGTAATTACACTAGACTTGCAAGAATACACTAATCTGAGAAGAAAGAAAAACCACTGCGCAGACTGGGACTCAAAACCCAGGACTTCCCACTTACAGGCCAAGTGCTCTAGCCACTGCACTACCAGAGCAGCGTGGCAACAGGCTCCAGCCGAGATTAATAGTTGTTCAACCTTTCTCAGTTGAGGCCTACAGGCAATCAATCGTGGGGAGAAAAAACTATTCAAGACAATGGTTTTTTTTTCAGACTAGTGAATTTGCTCAAGGTCAGTGTGAATGTCTGCTTCGTTAAAATTGTAAATGTTGAAGTGAAAGCGACGTGCCCTGTCTAACTGAAACGAAACAAACGAAGAATACATTAGAAATGAACCAGTAAACTTAGTAGTTGATAATAGTGAGTGAGGTGTTGAAGGATTCCTTAAATGTATCATTTCAATATGTTGGTGACCAACTAAGAGTAATACTTGTTAAATTATTTGAATTTGAGAAAAACTAGGAATGTTTAAAGTATGAAATTGAAAAGATGCACTTAGGAAGTTGATTGAAAGAAGTTTTAAAGGTGAAGAAACAGTAGTATATAAAATTTAAAATTATGAATCCCATTGAAACACAAGGGAAAATGTAAAGATTGATGGTGACATGGTAATGTTTAATAAACAGAAATTTGTCAATAGTGCAACGACCATAAAACTGGACATCAATGATGCTATAATTAAACCAAGTGGAGATGCAGAAAAGTATGAAATATTATTAATCTGTAGGCAACCTTCTGCAAACGTAAATGAATTTATTAACGAGCTAAAGAAAAGATTTTAAAAATATAATAAATTAGAAAATATAATTATTATGGGCGATATAAATATTTGTGATAGTCATCGCTATTTGTGAACTTGGACAGCCACATTCTATGGACTGTTGGATTTCGTTTAAGTGACTCTTTTAGCTTGCTGTTGATCTTTGATTTTCATTTTCAGATCACAGGCTTTTGATTTGGTGTTGAAGCATTGGGATTCCCACATCGAGATCCCCCTCCAACCTGTTTGTTGACATGTTGGGAAAGAACTATTAGCGATCGCCATATACGACCTGTCTTTCTTGAGAATATATTGAATTGAAGTCTGGGGTTCAGCCAGGTGTTTGTTACCTGGTCTGAATGATACTTTAGTGTAATAAAAATTCGATTTGTTCACTGTAAATTTAATGTTGATCCCAATCGACTGAGATATCTAAGATGGCCGGTAGAATTTAAATCATATGGCCCAATACATTAGATTTGAAATTTAAAACACTTCCACTTGTCTTGTTGTTAATATATTAATGCATACTTGTTCTTTAAACCATCAAGATCACCTGTGTTATTAATGTATAACTTTCTTTTAAATATCTCATGTGCAGCTCTCTGTTGGCATGTTAGTAATGTTGGAAAAGTCACCAGATATCAATTTTTCTGTTGTTTTTCTGTTATTAATGTAAACTAGCGGAGTCGCTCGCTTCGCTCGCTCATTTCGCGTCGTCTCGCTGCGCTCGAGGAGCTTTCATGCTGCAACTCTTATACTGCTGACAAACATTCCACATCTAAAACGATTAAGCAAATGAGCGCAGTGCGCGTTTTTTGTAAGGCTTCAGTTCATAAACAAAAAACGGCTTCGCCGTTTAGAAAACCATCACCCTTATGCCATGCACCTAAACTGCCAAGGAGCCAGGAGGCGAGACACGTGACTTCTCTACCCTAGTCAGCCTTAGCTTAAAGAATACGCTCGAGGAGCTGTCATGCTCCAGCTCTTAAGCTGCTGACAGACATTCCACATCTAAAACAATCAAGAAAATGATCAGAATGTAGGACGCGTTTTTCTTAACGCTTCAGTTCATAAACAAACGATATGGTAACCATACATCACTCCAACGGTCTGGCCACCCAATAGCTACATGCGCCTCTTGTTCAGATTGTTAGCCATAATACCACTGACAACAAAAGCCTCGATAAAAGCAATGTCTTTCTTGCACATGCATGAACTGACCTTGAGCCAGGAGATGAGACACGCGATTTGTAGCCCAGTCGGCCTTGGCTTGAAGAAGCCATTCCTTTTCTAGCACGCGATTGAGCTATCATTGAGCAAGGAGGCGAGGCATGCGATTTGGACCCAGTCGGCCTTGTCTTGAAAAAGCCATATCATTTTTGGCATGCACCTAAACTGACAATGAGCCAGGAGGCGAGACACTCGATTTCTTCACAGTCGGCCTTGGCTTGAAGAATCATTATCCATCGGCGCTGCAAGGCTGTTTCAACGCTGTAGCACGCGAGTTGCTGCATGCTTGAGCTAAACATGCTTGATAATTTTATCATGCATGTTGAATACTCCTTTGTGCCGCTCTTGGTTTTTTATTCCAATAAATTTTGCAGACTTTACATGGGTTTCCTTGTTTCACAAATTTAAAGAATTTTTACTTAAAAGCCATCTCCTTCCCCGCTACATGTGATGCTTTGAAACTACATGTCGCCCATAATTGTTGACTAATATAAAAGATTTCGTGCAAGGCGAAATCGTACCTAGCAACTATTCGTGTTTATCACAATTAGGCTGGACTATTGCTGAGTAGAGCACCAGCTAATAGCACACTATTGATCGAATGTCGATGGTTTACAAAATGCAAACGTTGAAATATTTCTGATACCCTTTTTTGTTATCAATATATTTTGTTTAAATATGCCTAATTTCGCATTAATCTTTTCGTAGATTTACGTATTTTCATTTAAATTTAAGGCTAAATAGGTAGTTTGAATCATATCAAAAACCAAAACTGGTAAAAGGGGCCGCCAAGTTCCGAATGGTTCGACCCCTCAAAGGAGTGATATCAACACACCAAAACATTCGCCAAGTTAATCGCCCCGCTTAATAATTCGAAAGTTAAATGAAAACTAGAACATTGCTACTTTTGGGAGTGTTGATATCACTCCTTTGAAGGGCCGAACCATTCGGAACTTGGCGGCCACTTTTACCAGTTTTGGTTTTTGATATATCACTCCTTTTTTTAAAATTGTATATTGACTCAACTCCACTACCGTGCAGATGAGTAATAAAGTGCCACGTCAACAAGAAATTGGTTTTCAACAATTTGCTATTACCTTTTGCCTATAGGCCGAACCATTCTCAACTTAGTAACCTCTTTATCGGCTTTAGGTTTGGTTTTAATTTTGTTTTAATTTGTTACATTTAGTTAGTTTTGGTGTGTTGAAATCACTCCGTTGACGGGCCGAACCACTCTCAACTTGGTGGCCTCCTTACCAGTTTTTGGCTTTGTTTATTTTGCTTTGTTTTTACACTTGGTTTATTTTTCGTGAATTGGACGTGAATACAATTTCTTTGCAACGTTGTTTAGATTTATCGTGATACACTAGTGCGTCTCTAAGCACGCACGTCAGTATACACGTTCTCATTGTCGGAACTTTGGCCGTCCAATGAGAGACGATGCCGACAATACTAACAATGGTTATAACAATATTTTGTACTTACGCGCCCTCCCACGCCATCCCTGTTACGCCCCCAGGCTCCAAACCATAAAAGGTACGCAGTTCGTATTGTAGTGCACCCATTCGTCCAATTTCATAGCTGGAAGCCTTCCAGTTATCTCGGAGTCGATGAATAATCACCCTATGGGAATTAACATGGGGATGAGCGGACTAGCTAGCTAGTAACACATTTTCAACGTTATTGAGGGACAGATTTTGCATTGAAAGCAGCATAGGTGGCATTCAAACACGAGTTAATTTTTGTCAGGTGGGTCATTGCTGTCGATTTCAACACAATTTAAGCTTTTGTACCGCATTATTATTTTTCCCAAAGTACCTGAAATGTGCCCAACTATGCTTCAAGATATAAGACACTGACGCAATGGCGTCGCGCTACAATGGTTTACAACCTCGACAATTGACTTGATGTGATGTTTGTTGTGATGTTTGTTGCCTAACTTGGCGCGACACACTAGCGTGTGTGTCTAGATTTGAAATATCCAAAATGCAACTCCAACAGTCGTTCCTTCAGCGAGCTGCACGTGCCTCATTGTTGAATGACGGCTGTTAGCATTGCCAGCCGTAATCCTACCGACAACACTACTGGACCACGTGCCTCCTACGTGGCGCAACAATTGTGGACCATCCGCACAGCAGGAAGAGGTGATATTCCGAAACTAACAATCAACTTCGAAAAATTCGTTTCAACAATGGTCCAAAGAGGTTTTTTTTGCTTTTTTCGAGGGGAAAAAATTTACCTAGTACTACGAAAATACGCCTACGCGAAATCCGGACTAATTTCCAGTCTTTTGACACCTTTCTCATATTTTTAGCCTTCCTACATCAAGAGGAGAAGAGGTACATATATACATACACACACATATACCGACCGTAAGTTTTTAATGATTAAGATGTTTAATGGTACACATTCTGAAAGCCGTTAATGTTTAGAACATGACGGACCCATTAGAATTTAATTCGACCGCGTTTTCGATTTTTGAAAATATCGGTTAAATCTAGCATTGGGGAAAATGGCGACCATGTTTTGCACTTAAGACAAGTCGTAACCTTCGAAGTGGGCAGTCAGCACAGCGCAGATGTGTAGAAGAGGATGCCTTCGATTTTGCTCTCTTGGTACAAAGTGCCAGCAAGTCTAGAGTGTATACTCAGTTGGCTCGAAAGCGTTCGTGCTTCATGACGATAAATAGCAACATGCCAAACTAACAAACCAAGCGTTGTCTTCAACAATTGCCTAGATAGCGGGATGCTATGTGTGTCAGGCATGACACAGCGACGATCACGGGGATATCCACTTAGCGGGGACGTATACGGAAAGTTGCGGTTAGGTTCTACTGCAACAACCTAGAACAAACATTTTAGTTTTTTTTTTGGCTTTGTGTTGTGGCTTTAGGTCATTGCCAGCTAACACTGCCTTCGTTACAGAATTGATTTTTTTTTACGAAACAAGTTTTCTGTAGGTAAAGATGGCTTAAGTTATATAATTTATAGCTGACATATGCAGTTTTAATATCACCAGCAATTGACTTAACTGCAGCGTTTTGTTTTACGCAACAATGAAACATATTTTAAATTTAGTTCAAGAAGTGTTTAAAATTTGGTTAGCAAATACTTGTTGCATTGTTTTTATTATCTTTTTTACTTTATCTTACGGTGTAGTTTTGTGTTATTACCAGCTAACAGTGCCTTTATATTAAAAACAACCCCATAAATGTCACCAACTGGCTTCATGGTAGAAACATGTGAGCTGCTTTAGAAGCTCAGAAAAATACAGACGATGCATTATTTATGTGTGGGGGAGGGGCGGAGGAATTGAAAATGTAACATTCCAATTTTTAATGACCCCCCTTCCCCTCCCAATGCCAGGAAAAAAAACGACCCTCTACCCAAGGTCCACAAATTGTCTGAACCCCGCCTCCCCATGCAAAAGGTGAGCTTTTATTATGTGTTTTAAGTTAAGTGTAGACGATTTCCTGTAGGCTAATTAAAAGACGGCTTGTCACATCGACAGGTTCCCAATTGTGTGAAAATCGAGCCATGACATAGTTCTTGAAAACATTCAAAGAAGAGTTCCGTATACCACCTTTGGACCGAGATTCACGATTCGTAATGGCAGAATAACTATTGATGTAAGAGATGCATACTGGTACTACGAGGCAGGTCGAGTCAGCTTACCCACAACATTAACACGCACAACATGAAAAATACCCTATGGTGCAAAAAATTTTAGAAAGTAGTTTTACAGAACTATTCACCGGATGACGCTAGCAACAACATCAAAATCTAATAAAAACGTACATGATGGAGGGTCCTACCCATCTATAGCATTTTTAGAAATGTTGACTGCTAAAAGTGTCATTTTTGAGGTCGAAACATGATTTTTCCTCCAGTTTGCCCAGTGTTTTCTGTGTGACCCCCCCACTGAACCGGTCAAAAAAATGTACGATCCTCACTCGACACGGTTAAAAAAGCTATGAACCGCTCGTCCCTTGCCCCAGAGATAAACAATGACCGGTCGTTAAAGATTAAATCATAGTAAATCGTAAAATCAACCACACAACCACAACTACACAATACTTACTGTTTTCACATTAAATGTCCGAT
This sequence comes from Lithobius niger, assembly GCA_023313725.1. Taxonomy (NCBI): domain Eukaryota; kingdom Metazoa; phylum Arthropoda; class Chilopoda; order Lithobiomorpha; family Lithobiidae; genus Lithobius; species Lithobius niger. The sequence goes on along the minus strand of JAHWFP010095170.1, from coordinate 15,240 downwards.
GTTTAAAGATTCTCAGTTTCAAGTTCTTTTAAATTTTATTGTGGGGGACTGTTTTGAACGGCTTTGAACCTACTTACTACTAAGTTTATTCCTTCATAGTACATTTTTCCGCATCAACAGACGTCTTTTAAACTATTTTTTAATCGGTCGCAAAATTCGATCCGGCATTCTGCTGGTTGGCAGTCAACCACTATGACTACTGGATTGCACTTGCTCACGTTGCTACGTTTTAAGTCGAACTTTTATTTTTGAAGGTCAATACTTTCTCATTTTTAAGAATAATTTTTTATTGTACATGCTCCCAATCAGCCCGTGTACTGTGCTCTTTGATGACAAGCACACCCCTTTAGCACCAACAGACGACTTTTTGAGAGTTCCACCAGGCAGAAGTTAAAAAAACTAAGTCCTTGACCTCACTATGTTGAAGGAACCCACGATGTTCGTGGTGCGCGTTGGGACTTGAATTTTATTTAACTTCTGCCTGGTGGAATACTCTAAAAGTCGTTTGTTGGTGCGAAAGGGACGAGCTTGGCATCAAAGAGAACAGTACACAGGCCGATTGGAAATATGTATAATAAAAAAAATACTAAAATATTATACCTTAAAAAAGGATGGTCCGATTGAACAATTTAAATCGTTCATGACATCGCACTGTTAATCAAAATCGTGAAAGGCTTCCTCACACCTACCTTAAAGAGCGTTTTTTTTTTGTAAACATTGACGATTATTATCGACTGGCAAATAATGCAAAAATAGTGATAACCTGTATGAAAAGTAATGAAAAAAATAGTGAAGGACTATCAAATTTGAAGGGCAATTACATCCATTTTTATATGCATGCTTTAGTTTTAGATCACTTACACAATAACTACACACAAGAAATGCGGTAAGAATAAGTTACGTACGTCCGATACAACAATTTAATTATTGCATCACGAAAACACGATA
>JAHWFP010095170.1:0-13892 GCA_023313725.1 Lithobius niger | reverse complement strand
TTAATTTCTGCACGTTCCAGCAAAACAATGGCGGCCTCCATGTCGTGTTTTTGTGATGCAATGATTAAATTGTTGTATCGGACGTACGTAACGTATTCTTACCGCAATTCTTGTGTTTAGTTATTGTGTAAGTGATCCAAAAGTAAAGCATGCCTGTCAAAATAGGTGTAATTTTCCTTTCAAGTTTCTGTAAACCATTAGTATCGTTCCCTGCAACACTTGTGGCAAGTTAGTGAAACAAAGAGAGAAACGAACAATCATGACATCTAGTGAGTTGACAAAAATAGTTGCCCTTGAAATATTTTATTTTATGAAACAAGTTTTCTATGGACATAAAGATGGCTTAAGTTAAATTAATTTATAGTCGAAATATTAAATTTTACTAACCCAGCACTTTGATTTAATGTTAGGTTTAAGTACGTACCGCACAGCATTCCAAGGAAGTACTAAACCAACGCTTCGTATGGGATCTTCGTCCGTGTCCACACCTGCAACAAAGAAAATAATACATTATTTGAATTTCGTTGGAATCTACTCCATAAAAAAAAAAAACCGCTTTTGCACTGGACGCAGACTGACACACACTCATTTGTGGATACTACGCTCTCTCCCTGTTCCCTACTCACAACATGGCACTACAGGTCTTGCATCCACACACTGACTTCTACGATTGTACTCGCACTGGATTACACAGTTAATAAAAGAGATGCGTATATAGGAGCTACTAACTAAAATTATGGGTATAGGAGTGCTCGACTTTCATCAGTGCAGTTGCACTTCAGTGGCTCAGGGTCAGCTGTACACTGTCTGTCGTTCCCGAGTTTCATCCACCACTGTAGGGTGCTACTCCCTTTCTATCTGCGACAGAACGGGACTGCCCGCTCTTGGCTTGCACCACACACAATAGAGCCAGTCATACCCTATAGGTGACAAATCTTACTACTCGCGCGGCCGTGGCTTGGGTATAGAATTGATGATGGGTTCACACCGCTTTTTGCCCCATCACTTAGGCTGGATTCATAGTCTGGATCCAAGTACATGTCAGAATGATCAATCGAAGTGCCACTGTCACGTTCGGATGATTCCGAGTCGTTGATTTCATCTTGGGGTTCCTCCTGGTTCTGCAGCATCATCAAAGCAATCTCTTCATTATTTTGCGTTCCAACAACTACTCCACGTCCAAATCTGTCCGTGGTTATGGGATCGATGTACGGCTCCATGTTCGGAATGTTGACCGTTTGAAGGCCTAGCACTTCGTTGATGTCGGCTACCACGTACGAGACATCCTATCGTTTGCGTATTACTTTGAACTTTGAACTTTAATGGCTCCAAAAGGCCGCAAGTAGATTGATGCTAACTTCCTAGTCACTCCCACTTCTGTGTCTGACTGGACGTGGTTGCGCATCTTTACTAGTTGTTCTGTCTGCTCTATGTTACTGGGTGGTGACTCGCATCGTAAGCTATTTTAGCCTTTCTAGCCGACTCTTCTAGGTGTCCCCTTGCTCCATCATGTGCTCTCTCCATGATCTGCATATTATTCTTGACAGAGTCCTCTATGGACTGGTGTACCACCGACTGGGTAAGCAGAGTGCTTGTAGCTCCATCCTGGAGTCACATAGGTACATGAGGCAGAAAGGCATCTTCCCCATGCAGGCTTGATGCATTGTGCAAATCTCATACTGAATCATCCAGAGGTGCATACCCCACTCAGTGACCATCCTCCAGAAATGCACGCAGGCATGCCTTCATGGTGAGGTTCAGCCGTTCCGTTGCATTGGCCTGTGGGTGGCAGATCGTGGTCTTGTAGTGGAGTTTTTTTCCCATCAGACGTGGAACCTCTTGGAAGATCTTTGCTATGAAGGCACTCTATTGCCTGAGACAATGATCTCAGGTGGCCCTAACACATCTAGGTCACAACTCTGTGTGAAGGAATGATGGGGCACATATTCTCTTCTCTCTTTGTTTGTACTCCTTTTACCATCTTACAGCACATACTGCTTCGTGTCTGAACGTTCCCAGCCAATGTGCCACTGACCGCAGTCTGCTGAGCGTCTTCTGGATCCCTAGCTATCCTGCCTGGGTATGATCATGGTTTGCATGTAGGGAGGACTGCAGCATCATGGTTGGTACATAAACGCAGAGCTTGTCCATGGTTCTTCCCCTATCAGGCACTGCAGGGTCATTGTAGTAGATGAAGCCGTCCATTAGTTTGTAGTTCTGCAGACTGTGTGCAACAAAGTTCACAGGTTCATTGTTCCTGGTTGGCCTGAAAACATTATAGATGCATCGAATGGGTGGGGTCTCTTCCTTGGGCCACCACGATGCTCTGTCATCGACGTCATTACACAGTTGGAATCTGATATTCCAGAGCAGTAGCGGGTTGCGCAACAATACATCTGCCACAACATTGAGTTTCCCTGCGCGATGTGCTATCATAAAGTCAAAGGCCAGCAGATGGATCGCCCATCTCGCCATCTTCCCCGAGATTTTCTTATTCGATAGGATCTACATCAAAAATTAAAAATCCTCCTAAAGAACTCGATAACACACTCCTTTCCGTGTATTTGTTGGGAGAGCATCACTCTGAGGCCAAGATCGGACATATCTGACTATCACGAAGGGGTGGTTGAAATCAGGCAACTTGAGCATACCCGATTCCAGAAGTTTCACTTTTAACATTCGAAACGCCGTAGCATGTTGCTGTTTCCGAGATTGTATGTCTTGCCTTCAAAAGTTCATTCAAGTAATGCGAGAAATCCGAGAACTTCATAATGAATTTGCGTAAATAGTTCACTAGTTCCAGGAATTACCTCGGTTGATGCACGTTCTTCAGTTGTGGGAAGGTTCCCAGTGCTGCTGCTCTTGACGGATCTATGCTGATTCCATTTATTGTATTCCTATTGCCTAGGATTGCCATCTCCGGTCTGCATTAAGTGACACTTTTTCAGCTTCAGGGTAAAGCCGTGGTCCCTCAGAGCTCCAAACATGCTCTGCACGCCCTGTAAATGGTCGTCCCACGTAGCACCTGCCACCATAATGTCATTTACATATACAACGTACACCTTCCCGATGAGGTCATCCAATGAGTAAATCATTGCTTTCTGGAATTCCGTGGTGCCGTTCTTCAGCCCGAAAGGCATCACCCTCAATTTAAACAAACCTCGAATGAAGACGAAACTTGTGCTGTCCTTAGAGTCAAGGTGCAGGGGAATCTGGTGGAAACCTGGATCGGTATCCAGGGTGCAGATTTACTTTTTCCTTCACAAAAAATTGACAAAACATTGACAAAACATGTTTTTTTATTTTAGTTTGCACGCTTTCGTTAGTTTTCAAGTTTCTTAAATGTACAGGTAACTCGTTCAAGTAGTGTGGTATCGTGTACGTTGTCCCTCTTTTTCCATACGAGTTTCTCTAGTGTGATTCAATTATCCATTTATTATTACCTCTTACCTACCGCTCTTGTTGTTTTATTTCTTTTTTCAAATTTGAAGTAGTTTTTTCTTATAATTTCAAACATGTGTGCTTGTTCAATATTTAGAAGATTTGTGCATTTCTATAATGTTTATTAAAAAGCACCTTTATTGCTCTATTTGTAACTTTTTGCAATTGTGAAATCATAGTTTTCGTTGTTGACCCATAAATTGATATTCCACAATTTATACGCAACATAATTAAAGCTTCAAAGACAATTTATTTTTTTCATTTAATGTATTTTTAATTTTATAAAGAGTTGGTATTGTTTTTCTGATATTTAAGCTTAATTTTTCTATATGTTCATATACTTTCAAATTGTTGTCGAGTTCAAGTCCCAAATATCTGTTACAATGTTTGTGTACAATTCTTTTACAGTTGCACATTGAAGTGTCCATGTTACAATTATCTTTACAAATGGTGATGTCAGGTTTTGTGTGTTTTATATGTGATGTTTTTATTGGTATACAGTGCGTTTCGTCACCGTTCATTATAAGGTCATTTTGTATAAGGTATATCTGAAACAAAGCCTACAAGGGTGAAAGAACCCGCCAAGTTTCAGCTAATCAAAGTAGGGATATCAGAGCCAAAAGGCTGCCACCAAGTTACTACATTAGTTGCCAAGCTAATCCCACCGAGTATTAGATGAAAGTTAAATCAAAAACCTGACCATTGCTACTATCGGTAACAATGGTCAAGTTTTTGATTTAACGTGCGAGGTAATAGTCAGTGGGATTAGCTTGGCGGGTTTTAGATATCACTTCTTTTGTAGTTTTTTTTTGTGGCGTCTTATTTTTGCCACTGCCCATTTATCTACTATCTGGCCAAGTTTGGTCGAAAAATATTGAATACGAACGGAGATATTAATTTTTTTTAGTTTCGCTGGAATGAGGACTTCAACCATATAAATTAAAGCGTTTGCTGATTTCCATTCAACCATCAACAATAAATAGCGCAGACTGCAGATTTATTAAGAGCTTAGTGGCCTGAAGCCGGTGGTGTTTTCCCAACAGAAAAATAGCATTACAATAATTGCAATCTTTTTAGTTAATGCCTCCCCAAACGTCAAACCTTAAAAGGCACGTATTGGAGTTAAAAGAGTACTGAATACCAAATTTCATTCGTATCTGTTGCACAATTTATTTTATAAGAGCGGAATTAGTCAGTCAGTATATAGTAGTCAGTGTCAGCTGAAATCAACAACCAAGCTGTATCACCTTGATACAGTTTGTGCACTTAATTGAAATAAAACTATTGTCAGCAGGGTACAAAGACTGCCCATTTCCAACAATTTTCAAGCTGTTTCGCCGCATAGGTATTTATTTATCCTCATCATCATTAAATACGCTCAACTCTGGCTTCAGATAAAGTACCAAAGCTAATTCAAAAGGTTTCAAAGGGTTTATCGAGCGTTAACCACTCCTGGTCATCTGCCCGAAGCCCTAAGGCCCGAAGCACCAAAGCTAGTGGCCATGCAACAACAATGCAGAAGTTAAATAATGACTTTCTTACAATGAAGTTACGATGAAGTGCGACAATTATTGAACTTGGTGGGCGGACCACTAGCATGGTCCTTGATTCTCAGTTTATCAAAATTTGCTTTGGAAATGTTTATTCATTTTTTGCTGATGTAGTGTATTGAGAGCAAGAAGATATCGTCAGCATCAAGTATTTTTTCAGGTTTCCATTTTACATCTAGTAAGTACACTATAGTCATTTATGTATTCTCTCTGAAGCAAAGGCAAACTTTGATTACTTTCATGGTGTTTTTACCAAAATTAATTCTGATGTAGTTAAGGATGTCATTCAGTCTGATATCGCCGAGATCAATGTTGAGTCTTTTTACTATTTAAATTTAAGAAGACAAGAAATCTACATGTAAATACTGTCGTGTGACACAAACAAAACCAAAGGTACATACAATATACCACCAATTTTTTTCAAAAATTGTGCATGGGAGCTTTCTCTCCCACTGACAAAACTATTTAATGAGGCCCTTACCTTGGGCTCCTTTCCCACCTGTCTGAAAATAGCTAATGTTACTCCAATACTGGAAGGAAATCTGAATCTGTGGAAAATTATAGACCTATTTCTGTCTTATCTTATGTTTCAAAGTTATTTGAAACACTTGTTCAAAAATATATGTGTGGACATGTTAAAAATTATATTTCAGACAGGCAACATAGATTTTGTGAGGGCAGATGCACTACTACCAATTTGTGTAGTTTTGGGACTATGTGATTCAGGCAGTTGATGAGGGATACCAAGTTGATAGCATCTATACCAATTTCTCTAAAGCATTCAATACCTTAAATCATGATTTCCTTATCCACAAATTGAGTAATTAGGCTTTCACGGGTCTATTTTAAAATGGTGCGATTCCTACCTAAGTAGTCCTCAACGGGGTGCTATCCCAAAACAATCCAGTGTCTTCCGGGGTTCCACAAGGTTCTGCTTTAGCACCGCTATTTTTCATTATTTTTATCAATGACCTTTTGATCTCTTTAAATAAACACAACATCCCACACCTATTCTATGTGGACGACCTGAAAATCTTTTTTTTAAATTACGTCTGAAAATGACCAATATAGGCTACAAGCTGCTTTAGATTGTCTCTCAGTACAAAATGGGACCTTAAATTAAATATTAATAAATGACCTTTCATTCTTACAGAAACTTGAATCCCTTTACTTTTTCATACACACTTGATCAAACAGAAATGAAAAGGGTTACTTTGGTTAACGATGTGGGTGTTGTGCTGCAGTCAAACTGTCTATTTATATAATCAACATATAACCAATATCATTCATAAAGCTTTCAAAATGCTCAGTTTTCTGAAAAGATTCCTCTTTTTTTGTTACGGATGTTAAAACCATTGTTCTTGTATTTAATACTGTTGTTTGTAGCATATTAATGTATGCATCAGTTGTTTGGAGTCCATCACAACAGTATTTAAATAATGAACTTGAGCGTGTACAGCGTAATTTTGTGAAGTACGTCTGTTACAAATTTGGAATCCAAGATCCATTGGCCACAACTTTTTATATAGCCTACTTCATAATAAAATTCATTGAGCTGATCTCTTAAAAACCTCTACATCTACGTCCCATCAGTTTCAACTAGGATTTAAAAAATTTTGGGGATTCCTCACGCCAGAACTGAATACAAAAAAAACTCTGGTATCAAACTTTACCAGAATTTTGCAACAGACATAACTTAAATCTTTTCACCACTTGTTTAAGTAAACAAGCAAACATTTCAAAACTACAATGATTTGTAGACTTCTTTGTTGTCACTGCCTCCCTCCTTGATCCTATCATAGTGTTTTCAAACCTGTTGGATCAATACTTTAAAAATAAAAAAATTAAATAAAAAGTAGGGGTCCCAGTACGGAGCACTGTGGCACACCATACTTTATGTCTTTCTAAGTTCTATTTTCAACATTCTATTGTGACCCTCATTAAGAGATCGTCACATTGTTTATTTTTTCTGATGCATCAATTGTACTTGTTCCTTTCCTGTATCCAAACTGATTTTTATTTAAGATATTGTATTTGCTAAAGAATGTTTCAATTTTGGTGGCAAAAAATTTTTCAATAATCTTGTTGAGAGCTGGTAGCAGTGAGATTGGTCTATCTTTTTTTGCCATTTTTAAAAATAGGTCTTATCATTGTTTTTTAGTGCATCTGGCCATTTCTCATTTTTCATAATAATATTTATGAGTATTACCATAAATTCACTCTTTTCTTTTACTGCCAGAAAATGCTCCAACTTAAATCCATCATAACCACTTGATTTTTTCGGTTTTAACTTATTTAAAATGCCCTTAATATCATATGCTGTTGCCTCTTAAATTGTCATGGTTTTATTTGCATTCAATTTTTTTACGATATCTCATTTTATTTTTGATCAAAATGTTTTTTTTTTTCATTAAGTCGTTTGTACTTTGTCTCAAAATAGGAAGAGTAGTGGTCCTAATACTGATCCTTGTGGTACTCCAAATATTGTGTTTTGGTTACTATTCGTCTTTTATCTGTACAGTGGCTTTCCGATTATTTAGGTAACTCATTATTTTATAAAATAATTTTCGCTCAATCCTATCTTTTTACATATCCTGAATATGATACCTTGATCAAACGTATCAAATGCTTTTGGAAGATCATCTAGTATTATTCATACATATTTTCCTTCATTTCGTGCTTTTGTAATAATATAATTTATTTCAATGAACAAGTCTGTTGTGCCTTTTTTGTGTATCAGTACTGCGCTTTGGTTAAAACTAGCTGGACCCGTGCATGCTGCACGATGATTGAATTTTCCGAACTTAGCTTTTCCCGGCGTTTTTTCGTCTTAGGAAAATAGCTGGCGCTGTCAATTTCTCCTCCCCCCCCCCCTCCTGTACACCCCTACCCGCGTCCTTGCCGTCAACCCCCTTCAACCCGAACTGCACCCCCTCCCAGACTCCTGCAATGTGGGGTGTGTAGCTCCCGGCACCTTACGTGTTTGGGCTTTGTTTTTAATGCTTCAAGCAAGTAACTCCGCTGTCAGCGAAAGTCAAACCGTCGACAATGGCATACTCCACAACAAAATGAGGTTCATTGTCGTTATAATTGTTGCAATTATAATTGTTGGTCATTTACCGAGTTTGAACGGCCGCGCGCGCAATGATTGTTGCTACTTACTTTGAAACAATTCGGCTCAGCTCAGAAAGCCTAATTCTACGAAGCAAATAAGCTATTTTTACGTTAATAGCTGCCAATTTCAAGGCCCACTGGGCTCGAAATTAAGAATGTAGCTCAGTTGGTTTAAAACTATACGGGTTTAGCTGAAACACGGGGTGTTTCATTTTACCCATCAAGTATGAACTGTTTTCGATGAAAGTTTGAAATACATAACACGTGCACCAAGAATTGTTATGCACCGTAGCAATGACATCACACGTGCACCAAGAATGAAAAAAAAACGTTACTTTTAATTGTAACGATAAAATTTAATTGTTGCTGATGCTGCTGATCCTTGAGAGTTTACGGTATTAATATAGTAGATATTTTTTTTCTAGACGTTTTCTTATATTATTTGCAAAAAAAAAAATTCTCTATTATTTTGTCTATTACAGACAGTAATGCTATTTGTCTGTAGTTATTTTTATATGTTTTATTGCACTTTTTGTAAACTGGTCTTATGACTAGTATTTTTAACAAATCAAGCCATGATTCTTTTTCTATTATCATATTAATTAATTTACAAATTGCTTTATCAGTTTCTTTGGTTTGTTTTGTGTGTTTCGTTTGTATTTTGTCTATTGCGTTTGTATTTAATTCTTTTCCTTTTTATATTATATTATAATATATTATTTACTATATTATTATTTCCTTTTCAGTTGCTTGTTTAATGTACAGAGATTTACCTGCTTCCTTTGTATTTGTTTTTGTTTGCCGTTTTGTATTATTTCCCCTTTTTCTTATAATTTTCATGTTCATCTTTAAAACTTTCTTTTAGACTTGGTACTTGTTTAGGGAATGTTTTGTTAAATTCATTTACTATGTCTTTATATCCTGTTCTTTGAATGCATTCAATGTACATTTTTCTTTCTTTCTTTTATACAATAGAATAGAATAGACTAGACTAGACTAGTGAGATTGGGGAGTGCGGTTTGCTCAAACGTTTTTTAATTATATTACCGCATGCAGTGGTCCGTATCATAAGGGGTACAAGGCAAGGAATCAAGCAAATTGCTGAAAACAGCTTACCTTGTGGGAAGAGCAGAAAAGGTAGTGGAATGCTTCTTCTTGAAGACGCGGAAGGTCAGGCCGGAGGTAAGACCTTGAAGGCGACGCTTGGTTCATGGCGGAGGTATCTCAGATGGACAGAGAGGCAGATCGGAGGTAAGTTTGGGAGTGAGGAATGGTCGAATTCGGATGGCGAACAGAATATGGAGACAAGGTTTTTCTTCCTTTCTCACTTGTCTTTCTCTGTTAAAACAGAAGGGTGAGAGTGTTTACATAATTTTCCGAAACCCCAGGGCTATGCTGGAGGTCGTAGTGCGGCATGGGGATCACGGTTAGTCTCTTTCCATAGAATTTGTATTCGGATTGATGCCATGGAAGACTGGAAGGAAGGAGGTGGCGTCGTCGAATTGTCAGACCGCGTAATTCGAAATGTGTGATGCCAGAGTTCGATGCCAAATGGAAACGGGAGGACGGTCGGAAGTGCCCTTGTAGAGATACTCGTCCATCACAGGGCTACACGTAGTATCGGTTTTGGATGTATTGGTTGGAATTGGAGTGGCAAGTGTGCCCCTGGAGCATTGGGTGAGTCGATGTCATCTTGATGGAGAGGAAGCGCTGGAGGCGGAGGTGGAGGGACCACCCGTTTGTGGAGGAGTGTCCGCATGGGTAAGCGGAGGACGCAATTTGAAAGTGGATGCTGTTGAGAAAACGGAGGCGAAGGGATCATCCATTGGCAGAGGAGCGTCCGCATAAGAAGGCGAAGGACGCAAATTGATGGTTATCTGTTGGAGAGGCAGTACGGCTAGAGGGCTGTGCAATAGGATGTGCAGATGGAGGCAGTACGGAGGGATATCATACCCATTCCAATGAAACAACAGTATTTAATGCTGGAGGGAAGAAAGGTGAAAGCCAATAGTAGGCAGTGAAATGATTCGCCTCAAGAAGACTGTGCGGAGGCAGCGTGCAATGGGGGAAGAGACCAAGGACGAGGAACGTCGCTAATCCGAGCTGTTCCGCCTATCGCCCAAATGCAAGGCAGACGTGAACCGCCTTGGGTAGAAGCCAAAGGGAAAGGCCGTGCTGAGGGTCCGCAGCCAGTGGAGGGCGGAGGACAGTGGAACGAGGAACATGAACCGGACGAGGAGTTGGAAGAGAGACGTATAGCGTGGCAGCGTAGAAAAGGAGATCTGATGTACAGATGCATGGCGGGATGTAATGGGAAAAGGGTATCGCAAAGTATTGTGTTTCAGTCGTCTTAAAGGTGGCAATCTCCATGGTCGTCGGCGGAGAAGCGGAGGGTGGATGACGAGCGGAGGCAAAGAATCCACTGGTGATGTGTAGTGTGGGAATGATTCGTGGCTGTGTCCTAGAGCTACTCCTTAGAGTAAGAGTGGAGTTGAAGAGGGTCCGTGTAAACCAATTCATGGCGTAGTAAGTAGCGAAGAAGCTTCTCTGGAACACTTGGTTGATGAGGAGAGCTAGCTGGCGAGTGTCGTCCAGAGGAGTGTCGGTGTATAACCTTTCACATAATGTATTGGCTGTAGTACCAAGGACGTAGCAGCTCAGAGGCTTAGGCGAAGGACACGGTCATTGTCGCGGATGACAAAACCGGGAACTGCTGCTCGAGGGAGGTAGAGAGCGGAACCGAGGTTTAACATCGTGTTTGCTGTCAGGAATTCTGATTGAGGATAGGTGTCAAATTGTGTGGGTTGGCTGTACCATTGCCGATAGGGTGCGGAAGAAGTAATTCTTACGGCCTGGGCAAGGTGGAGGATGACCTCTATCTAACGTAAGATGCGAACCAGTTCCGAGGAGGAAGCCTCCGTTGCAGAGGAGAGTTGTTGCAAATGTTGGGATGTTGTTGATTGTCCCAATAGCAGAGGCTGAAAGGGTAGCTGGTCACGGAGACCAAAACTAAAACCTGTAGCGAAGCTTCCGATGTGGATACTGAGTGGTTGGTGGAAGAATCATCCGTGGATGAGCACACCAGCATGGGTGAGGAAACTGATTCGGAGGGCGGAATGATTGACTGAAGCGGGAACGCAAGAGCCGGGATGGGACGTATCACGTTGCGTCGGCGAGTTTCGATGAGAAATGAGACACGAGAGACATTCCGCAGGAACGGTGCAAGGGGTTGGTAGATCCACGAAGGGTGGAGAAGAGCCATCCTCCATTGTAGGAACGGATGGAGTTCTCATAGTCCAGAAGCGGCGGAGGGCTGGAATGACCATCAAAGAAGGAGGGAGTTCTCTGCGGAAGGACAGAGTGTGGAACAGGAACAGTGTGACGTAAGTCGAGGTACGAGGATTGGTCCCGTTGGGGAGCAATGCGTAATACAGCTGTACTGGTTGAAGGTAGAGAAAAGACCAGCAGGCTGCATAGCCAAAGGTTGTAAAAAAGGAAGGAGGGCTGCGCAGTAGGATGCGCAGGTGGTGGCGGTGCGGAGGGATATTATACCCTTTTGGTGTAAATAACAGCATGCAACGCTGGAGAGAAAGGAAGGCGAAAGCTGACGTGTCAGTGGTCCACTGGTTCAATGGGTAACGGAACGTTCAGCGCTACAGAATGTTGAGACGAACGTGAGGATAGGTTGAATGGAGGTAATCGAGGACTGTCGGAGGAGGCCAAGCAGTCCAACCTGGCTGCTACTTTCCGTGCCTTGAGTTGAAGTTTGAGACAGGCATATCGTTCCTCAGTGCGAGAGAGTTCGTCGAAAAGGGAACGAGGTCCCGTGTCGGAGGTGGTTGACCGCAAGGGATGGGAGACATGTTCGGGGTATTACAAGGCATGGAGAGTGACTTGGAAAGGAAGGGATTAGGAGGCAGAACGGGTGGCTTCAAGGAATTTTATTCTGTTGCTAGTTCGAGAACCTCTACGTCCTCCGCAATAGGCAAAACGTGGCTTGGGGTTGCGGAACGGGGACTGTGGGAGGCGTCATCCCGTGGCATTCCTTTATCTCGAGGCATGGGAATGCGGAGGTGGAGGCGGAAGGCAGGAATGCGGAAGGCGGAGGCTCGCGAGCGAAGCGAAGTGAACAGCGTGCTGGCTAGAGAAGAAAGAATCACTGTAAAGGGAAGTAGCAAGAGAGGAGGATGTAGAACTCTATAGGCAATGCGCAAACTGCAACCAAGCAGGATGCGGTGGGGCGTGATGGCCGAGGTGTCATACATGAAGGAGGCTGCGTAGGAGGATGTGCAGTGGGTATGGTGTCAGTGTTGGTTGTGAGAGGTGGAAAGAGCCCCCCCCTCCGAGTTACAGATTAAGGCCTGATGGGAAGAACACGGGCTGACGTGATGCTGATGTTCTTACTTGGAATGCAATCTCCTACCCCCCCCCCCCCTGGTGCCGTCCTGGTGCAGACGGAGGCTGAGCAGGGGAAGCAAGGGGTAATAATTTTCCATGATGACACAAGCCGTCTTGGACCAAGAGGAACGGTGGTGCGGACGGGCGGCGGGAGGAAGTGGATAGGAACGAAGACATCCTCCATCCATGGGACGATGATATATGGAAGGAGACGGAACCCTGGTAAGGTGAGCACTCCAGTATGCGGAGGCTCGGAAGGGAGACTTGGTTGAGTATGAAGGATGTCGTTGTCCAGTTGATTCTGCGAAACGGAAGAAGGGTAAGAAAGAGCGTCCGTCTGTCATGTGGCGTGTTGTCGTGATAAAAAAAACTCGGAACACCTCCGTAGGAGGATGCCAAATTAGGAGGCGGAATGCTCGTTCGAGGAATGGAGGTGCTGGAATCAGAAACGGGACGTAGTGCCGCGTTGAAGTGGTTCCAGAGAGGAACGGTAGATGAGAAAAGATTCCGGAGGAATGATGGAAGGACATGGTAAGCCCAGTAAGGACGGCGGAGAGTCATCCTTGACCGAAGGAACAGACAAAGTATCCATAAAACCGTTACAAAGCAACGGAAGGCAGGAAGGAACGTCGAACGGGGAAGCTCAAAGAACGACCGCGCGTGGCGATCGCCCTAGGAGAAATGATGCCAACGGATGGCTGCGCATGAGCTTATATAAGCCGACCAAGGCCCACGCATGCGCAGTACCGTACGAGCCCGGCAGGGAAGACAACTTTCAAGACTCTAGGGGACAATAAGCTCAAAAGGGGGACACTGCTGTTAAAACAGGTAATGTATAAAACCGTCGGCTATAAAAACCCGTACATATTCACTTCCCTTCCCAGGATCTGACCTGGGTCTGTAGGAAGCCAGAGATGTACAGCTGAGGCAAAGACGCCTAGCGAATCTGATGCCCCAGTGTTCGCAGCTACCCGTGCACCCGTATAATGGTTCATCATTTTAAAATAGACGGCGAGGTCTGACGCAATGCAGCCTTATTTACGCAATGTCGGCTGGCTACTCTTGCTATTACAGATAGATGTAATTACGAGTGACAGACGCCAGTGACGTCAGATTTGCTGAATGCATGCGTTTTCCACAGCGTCGTAAAATTTAATTCGGTTTATTTATTGTAATCACTTCACCTATACATTTCTGTCCTGTGCTCTACGAATGAATTCAACACAAATCTTTGCAAGCACGATCAGCAAAAGCAAACATCAGCAGTGTTGAAAACATGTCAGTTGTTATCACATATTAAAAAAATAACAATAACAAAAGCATTATATACATTATAACATTAAAAAATAAAAATAAAATAAAAATTTGTTTGCAAATGTACAGTTATTG
>JAHWFP010095165.1:0-15253 GCA_023313725.1 Lithobius niger | reverse complement strand
CCAGCAAATGCGGCTAAAAATCGGAGAATAAACCCAGCATATGAGGCAGAAAAGCTACTTATAATAAACCCAGAAATCGCGGCTTTAAAGCTACAGAGATTAAAGGGGGATTGTCACCCAATGACCAGCTGCAGCATCTATAGCCATTTATCGCTTTCCAGTTCTCTCTATCCCTTACTTTCAACAGGCGAAAAAACATACAAATATTTTTTTTTTACACAACAAACAAGCCACGTGCCACCTTAATTATTGAGTGTAAAGTTGAGCAAGAGGTGAAGTTAAAGGGAATTACATTCATTTTGACATGCATGCTTTACTTTTGGATCATTTACACAATAACTAAACACAAGAATTGTGGTAAGAATACGTTAGGTACGTCCGATACAACAATTTAATTATTGCATCACCAAAACACGATATGGAGACCGCCATTGTTTTGATGGAACGCGCAGAAATTAATGCCGACTGATGTCACTCTTCGATTTCGACTCGCAGCCGATTCAGATAGTTATATTGGCTGTGAGAGCTCAAGGGTCTGACGGCCTTAGCTGGCCGACAGTTGTAGTGGTCAGCTAAGGACGTCGGACTCTTGATTCTTACCGCAGCTCTTGTGTTTAGTTATTGTGTAAGTGCTTCAAAAGTAAAGCATGCATGTCAAAACAGATGTAATTGCCCTTTAAGCGTAAGCCCACAACGGGCGCTTTTTTTTTTACATATCGACTGTTTTGAAACGGAGATTTTAAACCGATAGATGGGTGCCATCTAGTGATAGTGATATCGTTAAACTTGACTACTTGCTCCGTGATGCACGTGGACGCACCAACTTTACATTTAATAATTAAGGGGGTACGTGGCGTTGTGTAAAAAGAAATTTCTTTGCGAATTCCTTCGCTTGTTGAAATCAAGTGCTACACAGAACTAAATAATAGTAGACGGCGCTAGATACTGCAACCTGTCATTCGGGGAAGAGGCACCTTAAAGGGTGAGTTTGGGCAACGATACGCCTTGCATTCTCGCAGCTAGAATTTAATCGCAAAAATCGCAAATATTTATTACGAATCAATAAATAAACGCTGTATAACTAAAAACAAAGACAAAATACCTACTGAGACACGGAGATACTATGCACATCATTAAAAACTCACGATATGCATGCGTGCGCGTGTGTATGTTCCTCTACTCCTCTTGAACCACGGCACCTACAAAAGTGGGAATGTGCACCAAATAATATATAATTAAATTTCGTTAGGCCTATTTTAGTCACTCTGACTTGATTTTATGACCCTTGATATGCGTAACACTGCCCTGAAAGAGGCTCATGACGTCATAATTTCATCAAGGGAAGTTTATTTTGGAAGGTCAAAGTTTGTTCAGGAAAACTTTCTTTCTGATAAGCTTCCCTGATTAAACTTGGAAGTCATGAGTCACGTATTTCAGGTTGAAAAGAAAATCAAATTACAACGATTTTTTAAGTAGGTCTAACGGAAGCGCAATTGAATTATCTTTCATTTGGCGCTCTCATCTTTGTAGGTGTCTTGGTTCAAGAGGAGTAGAAGTACTGATTGCTGAATTCAGTATAATTGTACTGAACGTGGCAGTAATGTCCAACTGTCCTGTCTTTCAGAGAGCGAGGATCGCGCAGCTTCAATCCCAGTGGAGTGGCATACCAGGAACGTGATGAGCAAAAAGTGCGAACCCTTCCATTGTGGTGGAAAGAAGTAACACTCAGCAATGCCGCAAAGCTAAAGGATTGAAGCTGCCTTCCTCGCTCACTGAAAGGAATGATGCTTTTCCGCTATTATTTAGTGAAAGACACGTCATGAGCCGTCCACAGGGTTCGTACAATACAGAAGAAACCATTTTCAAGGCTTTTTCAAAGCTTTTCAAGGCTAACTTACAACCAGTTTCAAGAATCTTTGTACAGGGACTATCATAATTACCATTTAATTTCAGTATTTTACCTGCTCTTATTGTCAGCACCGTTGTGTTCTAAGTCTGCAGTAGGAAGCTAAGCCTTGTAAACAATGACTAACATTCCCCCCAATTCCCTCCCATCAATGGACAAGGAAGAATGAGAGAAATGCAGCAGTCAGAAATACAAGAGTCAGTGGAACAGATCAGCTGCCCCTTCTGACAAAAACTGCTTGCCCTGCATGGCACCTCTTTCTCAGTTTTCAGTATCCAGTTCAGTCCGAGTGAAGCACTGTTCTCACAAGAAATGACGTCGGCTGACCAACTATTTCTATTCATTTATTTCCTTTAAACCAGAATTAATATACTGTTGTGGCTTTAACCTCATGCCAAACAAAATACACTCAAGGCCGTTTTAAGGCTCAGACAACAAAGATTTCATTTTTTAAGGTTTTTTCAAGCCTTGAATTTTCGGTTTTCAAATTCAAGGCTTTTCAAGGATTTTAAGGCCGTGTACGGACCCTGCGTCCAGTACCGTACGATCCAAGAACCGAAGAAAATTGGTATTTGAACGAAGTGTATGCGGGAGAATTGCCTTTAATAGGTGCCAGATCCCGCAATTTAATCGCTACGCGTCGTTATTCTTCTCTTTCTATTTAAAGATAAAGAGGTAGCAAGCGTGGGACAGGTGGGCAAGTGGATAGCACGACCACTTTCAACCCGGGGTGTCCGGATTCGATCCCGGCCTTGGCTTCCCACGGACATCTTCGGGAGGCTGAAGAACGGCCCGGCCGCATATTTTTTTTCGTAAACAGTTCACAAAACTCGTTACATATAGCTCTCCATGCAGCCCAGCAGCGTACACAAAAAAAAGCTCGTTTAATCTGACTTGAGCCACCTAACCTAGCCTAATCAAAACTAACCTAACCTAACTTACCTACAACAACAACAGATCATCAATAAAGCCATTTAGACACAATCACACCACTAGCGGGCGATAAGTAACGAAGTTTCGTAGCGAGATCCGGCATGCCCATTTAAAAACAGGGTGGTCCACAAAAAACTGATGACCCAACATTTTCTAAGACTAATTTTTCTAGTTAGTACCCCTCAAAACCAGGATAAGACAAATCAAATCTGATCAAAACGGGAAGATTTCTGACCTCTCCTGATTCTGAGGGGTGCTAACTAGAAAAGTTGGGTCGTCAGTTTTTTGTGGACCACCCCGTATGTGGCCCGGCCTAGTGGTGCCTCGTGCTCATGTCGATTGCGGCATGTCAAAGATCGGGTTTTCCGCCTGGATTTCTCCCGCTACGTCTTGTGTGGGGGGGGGGGGGCACGCAACCCAGTTTGGGTTGGGTTCGTGTTCCCTAAAACAGACAACATGGGTAGCGGAGTAAAATACGAATTTTAACAATAAACACACCAATTCCCCTTCGTTCCTAGGATCCTATGAGGAAAGAACTGGTCATCGGTCACTGGCATTCTTATTACGCGTGTGTAAACGCACCATTGTGACAAAATACATTCAGTAGCTTCTGATATTCCCCGAGGCAATGTGTCGGCTGTGTTTACAAGTCAGGTGAAATTTTTGCGTAGAATATTCGCCAGACAAAATGACAGAAGCAAAAAGCAACGTTTAATTTTGAAAGCGGTTGCAATGTTGTGATGAAGGCGAATTCTGGAAAACTTTTATGGCTAAGATGCTGTTGTCTTTGTAAAATTCGTAAATTACTATTTGTTTGCTTCCTTCCTTTTTCATTTAACACAAACGATTACTGGGGTCCAGTCCATGTAGTCCTCGTTCATTGTTGAGATACCACGTGCTGAATTGTTATAAGAGGACTGACAGCTTCAAAACGGTTGAGAATAGACGGCTTCTGTCGTGACTTTAACTAATACCGGAAAAGCACCAAGCTCACCGGCCTTTTAGTGGAGTGATGAACGCAGATTCAATCAATACCGACATTTGCAATACCGGCTTTGCAATACCGACATTTTAAAGTACGACAATCTAACCCCAAAACTATTTTTTTGGAACTAATTTTTGGCTGATGTTTTGAATTTATACAAAACGTTTACAGGTCCTTTACTGACGAAAATTTAATTTGATTCTTGTTCGTAGCCCATATTTTGTTTAATCTGATTATCGACTTTGAAGGTACAAACCAAAAACAGTTTTTGGACACCATTTTGGGCCGCCATTTTGGGCTTTTATCACCTGGTAATCAACGTGCCTATTTGTCATTCGGCCTATGATCAAGGAATATTCCTACCAAGTTTTGTTAGAATCGGTTTAGCAATCCTTAATTTTTAAGTTAAAACGGGCAAAAAATTTTTTGCCTCTTTTTGGGTTCCGCCGCCCTACCTCCAAAAATTGATTCATCGAAAAAAAAAAAAAAAAAAAAATATATGGGCCTGTCGAGGTTCAAAGAATATGTCCACTGAATTTCATTCGAATCTGTTCGTGCTTTTGGCCACAACTGCTTATCTTAACACAACTAAATACAACTTAACTTAACAAAACTTAAGTTAGTTAACTTAACTTTAATGATTAGTCAATACGCCCATGGTGGGCATTACGTGGCTTAAGTCGTAAACAAAGTCGCTGCTTATATTAAATAAATATGATAAGTATAATATGTAAACAAGTCGCTGCTTTAATAAAGTCGCTGCTTATTAAAAAATAAGCAGCGGTGTCCATACATAAACACCAACATGCAATAAATATTTATAATGAATTTCAAATAACAGGATGTTAACGGTCATGCATCTTCAAGATTTGGTAGATCAATGAGGACAAAATAGGGAAAAAAAATAAGTAAATTGTATAATGCATAAGCGAGTGTTTATAGTTGAATACAGCTGTGAATGTATAAAGTACAAGTTGTTCAGTAAATAGTAAATACTATGACAGGCAGGAAGACCGGTGCCATCATTAGTGCTAGGCCTAGACGAAATAGACAATTCCAAAAAATGTTTGACATTTCAACCAATTCTAAGCGTACCAATTGTAATTCTCCCCAAATTTTTATTCGCTGATAAGGAACCTCTTACGTGTAGAAAAACACCACAATTTTAGATGAAACATTTTGAATATGTGTATCAAATTTGTTTTGAATTGAAAAATTGGCAGTTTGGACTGAAACCACCGGATGTTGATCCAGACGGGATGTGGGCGGGAAAAGAAGGTGCGGCTGTCTGTTTATGGTATTGGAATTTTAGTTTTAAAGGGCTACGTGTTAGCTTCATACGTTTGTTACTGGAAATATTGAGAAATGGTAAGGTCACCAAAGTTTAGTTTCAAAATCATACATTTTTCCCTCCCCGAACATAACGCCACCAGACGGACGGTAATTTAAGATATTTCAGTCTTTGCTCATAAGTAAAATTGTTGATATTGGTTACGCGTTTAGAAAAAAAACGGCGTTGAACATTTTCCAGTGCTGTCATACCTTTTTTGGAAAACAGAAATCGATAGCATATTCAATCATGGGACGTCCACGGGAGGCTGCACAAACAGACCAACGGAAAAAACGGAGCAAAATACCAAATCGTTGCGCGAAAAGGGGACCTCGTTCGCTTCGCTCATCAGCCAACTAAATCTTAAATTTCAACATGAGTCGGTTTTGGCTTTGCCGATTCGTAACGAAATTGTCAGTAATGTTGGTACAGAAACAACCGATGCCGATTTATGTTGACTGCGTACATATTACCAGACAATGACGTAGGTGTATAGCTACGCAGGTTGCCACGGCAACAACACTTTCGCCATCGCAATGGACTCACAAGCAACAAGATGGCTTAGCGACATCGTTTTGTAAATGTGCGGACGTCATTAAGATTCCTTGCCGTTAAGACGTCATTAAGGTTACTCGCGTCTCTTGAATACTTTCCATCTAACATTAGTGACAAGGAAACTTTATTTTTCAGGTGGGTCCAAACGGCTTTCCACTAATAAATTTCGTTCTCATAGGAGGTTGGGCCACCATCTTGGAAAATGGCCGCCATTTTAGGATAAAAATGAAAAAAATACCATAGGTCCTAATCTTTTCCACCGATTTTTATTTGCAAAGCACCGCTGGGGGGGGGGGGGATAATAACATCGCCTACCGACAATGTCTTACAGTTTCCATCGAAGCGGTTCCCGACCTACTGGCTAGTAAATACCCCTCTACTTACTAGGGGGGAAGGACAGGGGGGGGGAGGCCAGGGGTCCGTAGGATTCTCGTGCTGACGTATGAAACTTTTTTTTATCCCCATACAGAGAAGAGATTATCTTCGGGAGATATTTTTTTTTAATTTTAGAAAAAACCGTGTGGTAGCTATTTTCCAAAATGGCGGAACAAACCTCACTCGACTGGCCATAATTTGGGCATAGCATGCACATCGAGCTAACAGCATGATATTTGGTACACAAGTGATTCTTAGTAATATAAATTTAAATAGGTATAGAACCCCCTCGAAACATCTTCCCGGGGCCCCCCAGTGCCTCCCTGTGGCCCAACACATCTCCTTCTGTGAGACTGGTGACCAACAACAAAATTTTGCTAGTCGTGCTAACAGCTTAAATTGTGTCACACCAGTCATTCTTAGCAGTACACATCGAACTAACCATGGAACCCCACAAGATATCCCCCGTTCCCCCTGGCCCTTAGGACTGATCAACAAATTCTTGCAGATCAAGCTAACAGGATGAAATTTGATTCATAAGTCACTCTTAGCAGTACAAATCGAAATAGTTATTGAGCCCCCTCGAGATATCCCCTCGGGGCCCCCCAGTACATGTGGCCCAACACATCTCCCTCCATGAGATTAGTGACCAACAAATTCTTGCTAATCGTGCTAAAAGCTTAAATTGTTTCACACAAGTCATTCTTAGCAGTACACATCCACCTAATCATGGAACCCCCACAAAATACGCCACAAGCCCCCTCCCCCACCCCCTGTTTCCCCTGGTTTTTTGGATTGACCAACAAATTCTTGCAGATCGAGCTAAAAGGATGAAATTTGGTACACAAGTCACTCTAAGCAGTACAAATCGAAATAGGTATACAACCCATATTCTATCGACGCCAACAGAGTGTGCGAACCGAATGATGTGGGTAGTACAACTGGAAGAAATCACCGAATTAAACCAATTACATATTAGTAGCAAATTACTGTTTGGAAACAAACAGAAATGAAGAAAAGAAAATATACCATGATGTCAAAAGAGCAGCGCTCCGCTTGGCGTGGACGATTCGCGGACCCCCAAGAAGACGTTCTGTTAACCCCGCAGTACTACTACCGTAACCTAATATTTGAAAATAAGAAGAATTAAAATTAAAACAAGGGGAAATGAAAAAAAAAAACGGTGGGGGGGGAGGGGGAAGGGAAAAGGTGGAGACAAATTTAATGGGGTGTAGCCAGGGGTAGGAGGGGGTTGAATGAGGGAGATGGGCATCCTGAATGCTTGTAACGAGGATGTCTGTTATTTTGTCTCTTCGGGTCACATATTTGCCTGGACTTATACTGAAAGCAGGAGCACATGAAGGAGGAGTCTCCATCTTCAACACAACTCTATTATTTGTTCTACCGTTCGTACTGAGTACTGACCCCATGCGGCCATGTCTCGAACTAGTGTCCAGTTTTACTTTTGCGGAAAACTTATATTAAAAATTACGTTGTGTAGGTTTTTACCTACTAAATAAGTACGAAAAATATCCCTTGTGCTCAGGTGTACCTATCCCTCCCCCCCCAACGAAAATGAGGATTCCCCTAATATTTGTAGAGCCGCCCTTCCAACTTTAAAAAAGTTGTGTATTTCATAGCATGATTATTAGGGTGCCAACTAATCATGTTATGAAATATACCATTTGTTTTTTAATTTGGAAACGGGGGGGGTTAAAAGGTTCAACGAGTATATAAATATGAAACCATGACATGATGCACTGTTGACCAACAAGCAGTTATGATTATATTTATTTACTGTGCTATGTCGGAAGTTTTATTTTAATTGTTAAAATTTATTTCAAAGCTGTAGTCTAAAAAACTTTTAAATTTCAGTCAGAATTGGAATTTTAAAAATTGTTGAAGCATACTGGGATTTTAACTTTTAAATTATTTTAAATGACACCAATTTCTCGTTTTTACGACTTGCTGGTCTATTGGCAGGGGGGAACTTCGTTCTCCCCCCCCCCCCTCTCCAAATAGTACGCCAACCAGTCAAAAAACCATTTTTTGTGGGGGGGGGGAGGGAACTTCGCCTCACCCCTGAAAAAAACAGTCATAAAAAAAATCCACCAGTCAATTACAAATTTTTTTTGGGAGGCGGGTATTCGTCCCCCCAAAAATGGCAATGAAGAGATGCTACTCCCCCCTGTGAGCACCACTGCTTGTGCTGCGAATAGTCCATTCACGTCTCAAATCGCAAGAACTAGCGTTGAAACGAACTTAAAACGAGGAAGGGGATTCTGTTTCTCGAGCCAAGGCCAAATGGAGAAGAAATTGCGTGTCTTTCTTCCTGACTCGACGCTACTTCTCGCACGTGCCAGGAAGACAGAGCCTCTTGACATTGCTTTATTAAAACAAGACTATGGCCACGTTAAATCGCTTGGCTTGGAACCAGGAGTTAAAACTTGCTGCTTCTCTACCAGACGGCCTTGTGCAAAGGGCGGAAATCAAAGCGAGAGTTACAACACGAATTCTCCCACTGGAGTTTATTCGCTCCTGGTGAAAATAAGTCGAGTTAGAAATAGATATTACCGTACAATCGACATATGCAAAATACTCGGATGATAATATTTTCTTTAACTCTACTAAAAAGAACTCGTCTTGCTTCCCGTGTATTTACTGAGAAAATACTACCATATGCCATCTTAACATTCACGCTAGATTCAGTGTTTATTAACGTGCATAACCGCTACATTTATGACCATTTGGTAGGTGCGAAATTTTGTCAAGCAATAATTGAAATCAAAATAAATAAAAGAAAGTAATCGCCAAAAGTGTTTGTATTCTCTTTGTTATTTAAGACTTGACAAATATCTTTTTCCTTTTTTTTTTTTCATGGTAGGACGCTTACAATTCAATTTGAAACGCTCGAAGGAATTTACGTGGAAATCCTTTTCTTTTTCGGCATGGAACCTCGTTTCCGCGAATCGCCGAAGTTTTCGGAACTGCGTCTTAGCCGCAATGAAATCGAACGGCGTTAGTTTGCATTGCGCACACCTCATTCGCAATGGCAGCACCATACGGCCCTGTCGTCGCTGCTCGAATCGTTGGTATATCAGCTTCACAGTGGAGTTGGGCTGCCCGAGTTGCACCGAGGCTGTGCGGGGAAGCCAACCCATCCCACCGTTTAGACTGCTTCGACAAATTATGGGAATGGCGTTTAAAGAAACGAAATTTTTAACTAAATAAAAATAAAGAATAAATCACAAGGTAAAGGGTAAACGACGCAAACACTCTGCATTAAAGACTGGCCTTGTGAGAGAGAATACGAGATATTTAAACTTAAAACTCACTTGCAGAATGTGACATAGGAAAAGTCAAAAAGTACACAAACACACATTAAAACGCGACGTTTCGGCTCATCTCAGAGCCATTATCAAGAGGAGCAAAAGAAAAAAAACAAATAAAACAAGAACGTTGTGATTAAAGAAGCAAAAAGTCTATCTCAGACTGCCTGAGCGGGAATTGAACCCTCGACCATTGAGACCAAAACTCGAAGCTCGGCCACTAAGCTATACAGACACGGCCTCTTACACAGTGCTGGAGCAAGGAGTTTGAGCACCCGCGGCCAGTAGCTCATTGAGCGCCTGCTTTAGCGCTATTACAATGCACAGCAGATTGAAACCTCCCCCTCTCAGACCCCTCCTCCCAAATCTTCCCAAAACTGAACCCATCACGGTGCCACAAAGATAACGCCAACACACGAATCTGACGTGAATGGATGAGGTAGGTAGGGGTGAGACAAAAATGTTTATCTACATTTGAAGGATTACAATTTTATTTAGTTTATGATAGAGGTGTTTTTTAACTGGCAAGAAAACTAGCGAGAATAAGAATTTGGGAACCAGTTGTTTAATTTTTGGCCTCGAATTGGGACTTGTTCACAATAAAAAGTTTAAACATTAAAAAAGGTGGGAGCGGCTATCATACACCCGCCATATTGGATGGTTTCCAACCTGGTGGCTGCGTGAAGTTCACCATTTGTGGCAGCACCCACTTTTTTTAGTGTTTTAACATTTTATTGTGAACAAGTCCCAATTACCGAGCCGAAAATCAAGTATTTATTGCCAAATTCATGTTTTTGTTAGTTTTCGTGCCAGTTAGAGAGTACCTCTATCATCGACTACTGCTGCAACTCACAAGACCAATTGTATATAGGCTAGGGGGGGGGGAGATGAGGCTTAATGGCGCGTCGACAGCTTGGTCATTAGCGCCAACCTCAGTCACAGTGCAGTGGTCCTGGTTGCCACTGCACCACACATATAGGCTAGACTTTGCCAAAAGTGCATTTGTTAAAGCTCAACTTTTTCCAATTTTTTTTTTTCTTTCCCCTTTCGGCGCCCGAGGTGGCCGCCCCCTTCGCCCCGCTCTTGCTCCAACACTGCTCTTACACACAAAAAGAAACGGTCATAGGCAGCATTTACCAAACACAACTACATGTAAACAAACACTTTCCAATCGCTACTGGAGGGGTGCTTGTTGCCTCACACCAACTGAACCGAAAGGAACAGACAATCAAGCATGAAATCAACAACAAACAGGAAGGAAAGCCAAATGGGCTCGGTAAGTGATAAATCAATACGGATGTGTCAATATGGCCGTGTCAGTATGGCGTGGCCTTTGGCCTAACAGGTCGAGGGTTCGATACCCCATTAACATTTTAGCCCGAAAGGCAACAGAATTAGGTTTGTATCTGTATTTATTTACATAAACGTTGTCTTGTCTCCGTTTTTTAAGGTGACCAAGACCTAGGTTGTAAAATGGCCGAAAATAAAAAGTTGTTCTTTGTGCGACCCTGCAAGTGATTTGCCATGTAAGTTTCTTCGTTCTTTAACTCTTCCCCCGCAAAACAATTCGTTCTTACAGTAATCTAAAATTTTCATAAATAGGCGGAAAAATAACGTTTTAAAGAAATATATTTTTCTTTGAAAAACATTAAAAAAAAAACACATTAAAAGACAATCACGATGGCTTAGTTACATTTGAAGGAAATAGTAAAGAAAACACACTCATCGTGCTTCATTACTTTTTTTTTTAGTTTTATGTAAAGAACATATAAGTATTTCATCATTACGAATATTTTAACAAGGCTAAATTTAAACGAAGTAACACTGTGTACTGCCAGCCTCAACTGAACAGAAATAATGAGAAAGAAGTGCACGTGTCATGAGTCCCTCTCATGAGTACCGGTTCCTTTGGACTGATTCTCGACTGGGGTGGACCAGGGGTTTCTCAGGGTTCTCAGGGTGCCGAACGGTAAGCGCGAATGTTAGTCATTTTGGTAGAGGTCCTTGGTTTTACCCACCCGCAACTGTGCTTTCGGGAAAGGGTGGCGGAAATGCAGCTCGTGCTCATGTTGATTGGGGCATGTAAAGGAATCTAGGTATCCCTAGCAAAATTGTAGCTCTACGTCCTGAGAGACGGTTTCCGCAGCAATTGTTAACCTATTTCGTTTCTTTTTCAGTCTGTTACTAACGTTAATTCCAATGGCAATTTTTCGTTATTCCTGATAGTGTCTAGTTAGCAAAATCTATGCTACAATGTGAAGTAGTTGGATTTGGCATTCATCTGGTTTGAAGAAGAGAACGCTAACCACTGTTTTGTGGCTACTCGCTCTGCTCGGTGTTTCATTCTCAAAGCTTGCGGTGCGCCTTAGGGATTACTTTTTCAACCGTCTTTAGCCGTCCTTTGTTTTGAATGTATGAGGGGGGGGGGATTGAGGCGTAATGGCGCGTCGACAACTTGGTCATTAGCGTCAACCTCAGTCACAGTGCAGTGGTCCGGGTTGCCACTGCACCACACATTACAGAGATGTTATTCAAACCCCTAATCTAAATCTT
Organism: Lithobius niger; assembly: GCA_023313725.1. Lineage (NCBI taxonomy): Eukaryota > Metazoa > Arthropoda > Chilopoda > Lithobiomorpha > Lithobiidae > Lithobius > Lithobius niger. The sequence continues at coordinate 3,287 of JAHWFP010095165.1, read as the reverse complement.
GTCTTGTTTTGAATGTATGAGGTGAACAAGGTTATGGTGGTCCAAAAAAAAACAAAAACAATGTGTAACCCTTAGTAACGAATTAATTTTAAACATATTTTTTAAGTCTAAGTCACTCGTGAGTTTCGAACCGGCATTCCTATGGTTTGGAGACGATGATCATTAGGCTGTCTACTTGAATGCTTGGGTTCCCCGTGAACCTGTCACAAGGCATAGCAAGGAAGGAAAGATATGAAAGAAAGGGCACGCCAAAACACTGGTTATTTGCATCCATACTTTGAGTAATGGTGTTAAAACGGCTGCAGCTGAAAATAGTGCTAATACAGCTAATAAGTGGTGCTGATTGGAGCAGAGCTCCGTTTATGCATACATTCGAATGCAATCTTTGTAATCGCATCGTGTGATAACGACTGCATCGATTAAAATCAGACTTAAAATCAGATACACCCACAGGTGGTTTGTAGGAAAAAAAATTTAATCCGGACATGTTGTTGAGGAACAAAGTCATCAGCAACGCACACGAAAGCAAATGGACAAAGAAACAAGATGCAATGAGCAACCAAAAAGATGAGCCACAACGCTGTCTATAATGCACTCACAATGCACTTGCAAACAACTGCCTGTGCCCGATGTATCGTTCGTTTGTTTGTTTTGTTGTGTTGTCACGTCAAAGCCATCCAGCGACGCGCTACGAAAGCAAATGGACAAAGAAACAGGATGCAGTAAGCAACCGAAAACATGAGCCACAACGCTGTCTGCAAACAACTGCCTGTCCGACGTGCTACGAAAGCAAGTGGACAAAGAAACAAAATGCGATGGGCCAAAACGCTGTCTCCAATGCAACAAGGGTTAATTTATTTGACGATCTTGCAGTTTTCCATAATTTAGCCCCACGAATTGTTTTAACAGTAATTTGTTTTTTAAATAAATGTTTATGCAATTTTAATTTATTGTCTGATTAATAACCGCGTCGCTCCATTTTGTCTACAGTGTGACTGATGACGTCCTAGTACAGCTAATACAATGGTGCTTATAAAAGCTACAAGAAATTGAGCATCTGAAAAACGTAGAGGGGGCAAACCAGATGACAAGACGATGGAAGCGGATACAGAGGCAGTTATACAGCCACAGAAGATGTGGCTAAAGAGCCACAGAGAACAAACGCCTGGTAAAATGAGGTATAGGGACTTGCTATTTCGACCGTTTTGTATTGTCCTTTTTCCTTAGCGTAGTTCTCAAAGGGTTGACCGACGTTTAACACGCTTTAGCTATTGATACATGAAAATAACACCATTTGCCAGCTCTGATGTCATCTCTCTTAAAAACCATTGGTTCATTCCTTCAGCTTCTCTTTTGGGGATCTTCAAGAGTTGGACATTTTTTTTGGCTTACTCCCCATGCGCTGGAAGAATGCCAATATCAACCCGGTAACTCTACCCACATTGTCAATAATTACAATCTTCTCCGTTTACTTAATACAACTCCGAAGACACTTGAACGGTTTCTTTTATCACAGTTCCCTCATGGAAGAGGGAACCAAGCTTGAAATTGACTTAGTTCCAACATGGCTTTATTCCTGGCTTCCTTTACCAAACTGATCTTCTCGCGACACAACAGCATCACTTTACTAATCGATGCTGGTATTCCTAATGATATAGTTTCTTTAACTTTTAAACTCAAAATGTCACTTGCCACAAATACCATTTCATAAATGGGTTCTTTCTTGCAGAATCGTCAGCAACATGTCTCCTACATCCTGGGCGATTTCAATTACTTACACGTTTATGGCTTCGGAGTGCATTCTTTCCAACATAATGTATTCCAAGGAAGGTTTTTTTCGTTCATTTTCATAGTTTTAATGATAATTTTCTTAGGTGGAGTGTGGGGAGTGAAAAACAAAGGAAAAAATACCCCCCCCCCCCCCCCCAATAGGTGCCGAAGTGTGATAGCCAAAGGGCGACTGTGCCATGACACAAAGGCAGTATGGCCAGTCCGAACTTGATGTAATGTCTACAAGAGCCAGTTAAGTTTTAGGCGGAAATCTTTACGGTAAATACAGGATCTTTCGAAAATTACTTTTCGGAAATAGCCTTTAACAATGAAAAAAATTAGACTAAAAAAAATTTGGCATGTACGGTTTATTTTGATACGTCCTGTACAAGGAATACTCGTAACCTAGTTTTTTTTTTTTTTTATATATAAAACGTAAAATATGTTACACGCTACCATCCTCTTTGGATTCATGAAGAATTTAGAGAATTTAAACAAGAATTAAACATACTTATTCGAGTCTTGGAGAAGTAGGTTCATTGGAGTTTATTGGAGTCCGCCATATTGGAACCAATATGGGTTTTGGAGGGCATAACCACATGGTGCACTACATAAAAATGGAGGGAAAAACAACGGAAGAGCGGATTTCTTAGGCTTAAAATAACGTTGTTTTCTCCAACAACAAAAATCGCGCATTTTAGGTCTAAGAAATCACTCTTCACAGAATCGGCTTCAGTATGACACCCTTCTGTTTATCCAAGCTGTCGACGCGCCATTAAGCCTCATCCCCCCCCCCTTCTGTTTCTCTCTACAGTGCCCCTTGCAGCTAACCCATTAAGGCTCCAGCATAGAGTTATATACAATAATACTACGCCGTGTCACTGCTCTACAGTTAATAGCCTGACTACATTTACAAAAACCTAAACTGAGAATCGTCGCCTAAGCTTTCATTTCATGTAGACATGCATTAGAGGTAAGGTAGAATTAGGTGCATTAGAGGTACGGTCAGATAGAGTTATCTAAAATAAGCAGCCATAAAGTGGCAATTCCCGGAGGTAGGTTTAGTTAAATGCCTGGAGAACATTTACAAAAACCGAAACTGAGAATTGTTGCCTAAGCTTTCATTTTACATAGACAATCATAACAGGTAAGGTAGAATTAGGTTCATTAGAGGCAAGAGGTAAGAATTAGCTCAAATAAGCAGAGATAAAATGGCGATTCCCGGAAGCAGGTAAATGCCAGGACAACATTTATAAAAACTGAAACTAAAAATCGTCGCTAAGCTCTCATTTCATGTAGCCATGCATTAGACAGTGTCAAAAGGTAAGAATTAGCTCAGTTAAGCAGCGATAAAATGGTGATTCCCAGAAGTAGGTTTATTAATTGGCTGGCTATAGCTTTTACAGAATCCGAAACTGAGAATCGTCGCCAATAGGTTTTCATATCATATAGAATAGACATTCAACAGATGTAAGGTAGAATTAGGTTCATTAGAGGTAAGGTAGAATTAGGTTCAT
>JAHWFP010095164.1:0-35263 GCA_023313725.1 Lithobius niger | reverse complement strand
TGAACCAGACGCCTAGGTCCCTCATTTCAGAAGATGAAAGCAAGTGCGTCTATTCTATCTGGACTAGGGTACAGATAGCCAGAATCTCCCCTGCTCCCTCATTAAACGTTGGCACTTTTGGATGGGTAGAGGGAGTTTCCAGCATTCGGACCAAGCAATGACATCTTGGACAAGTGGCTCCACGTCTCAGGAAAATAGGGGCAGACTGATTTTGGCACCAACCTGGTCATCAGCAAAATTATAGCCGTATGTTCTATATTTATCGAGAATTAAATCGTTTACAAAAATAGCAAAAAGAAGGGGACCAAGAACCGATCCCTGGAAAACCCCACACGGTGCAGAGTACCAAGGTGAATAACCCCCCCCCGCCCCCCAATATGTACCCGCTGTGTACGTCCATGCAGAAAGACTGCAAGCCAAGTTTTAAGTCGACCCGCAATTCCACAATTATCCAATTTGAGAAGGAGTTCGCGAAAATAGGCCTACCTGAAACGCAATTTAATTCTCTTCATTTGGCGCGATACTCATCTTTGTAGGTGTCTACTTAGTTCAAGAGGAGTAGAGGCACAAACAAACACGCACTCACATCGTAGGTATGTTTTTAATGATGTAGATTTACATATTTTACCGTTTTCAATATTCCGTCGACGAAAATATTTCCCTTAACTAATTAGGAATAAACGAGCAAAGAAAATGCGCTTTCTCCCATCTCTCACGATGAGGGATTTTTTTCGACAAATCCACCCGCGCAATTGATGGGACCGAAAGTATAAAAAGTACCCATCTGCCATTCCCCTTTCCAACCGCGCTTCTCCATTTATGAAATTAATTTAATCTCTGGTCACGTGTCAGGTGATTCAACGGATAGACACACACATTAAAGGGCAGCTGTTCTCACTCCATCCCCCCTCTATTCCCCCCCCCCTTGGACCACTACCTTTACTTGTTCCAATCCTGTCTATACAATTCCTTTTGTTCAGACAAAATTGTCCTCTTTCCTTCAGCCACCCCCCCCTCCCAAAAGAAAAAAAAAAAGAATAGAAATGATACGATAAAAAAAAAAGGACCCAAGCAGCAAGCTTTAAACTTTACTGACTACCGTAGTTGTCTTCCGTCCAAAGAGCTGATTCAGCATGCGCAACGGGTCACAATAAAAAATATAAAAAAGGGGGAAAAGAAAAAAGAAGAGGAAAGAAGAAGAAGAAAACGGGGGCTTGTGGCTTTCGCTGCTGGATCCATTGGAAGCAACCCGACTCCCTGTCGCTTAGTCTGTCGTTTTCGCGCACTTTTTTCTCCCCCTTCCTCGTTCGTTTGAACGGCCCGAGCTGAGCGATGGTTGCCAGCGCCGCCCTGGCTAGATGTAGCTTTTCCGGCGGTGAACGAGTGAACGAAGTACCAGCAGGAACATCCCTCGGTATCAAGCCGGTCGATCACCGGCAGAGCCTCAGTCAGAAGTTTAGAATAACGTTTTGGGCGTTTATTAAAGGGGAAAAAGAGATGATGTGGACCCGCCACCCTTTTGTAGTTTCCCCTTGCTTAAAGCTGCCGTTCGGAAATCTTGCACATGCGGGTCACTAAAGACGGGACACAAGGAGTGCCCAGTGAGGTACATTCACCATCCAAAATTTGAGGCCTGTTGGCATTTTTTGGACACTTCTTCACGATGGAAGATGGAAACGGCGACAAACACCATCAAGATGGTGACAAGCAACAAGCAAGTGTCGGACCGTAAGAGGCCGTTGACACCAAAGCATAGGCTACAGTACACTACTATGTCAATGTTACCATGAAACAATATTCATGCTGTGACCCACCTCATTTTCCGAATTCCTCCCTCCACCCTCCACACCCCAAAAAATAGGAAATCTACCTTTCTTTTCAGTAGTTCACTCCATTCATGACAAAAATACTTACGGTTTTCCCTTTCCTCCTTTTGCAGTTTCTTCTTCAACTTTGGTGCATCACCTTTCCCCTTTTTCCCCCTCCCCCAGCAGGGCTAGTCTAATTGCTGGGAAATTCATAACTTGTGGAAAAAGTTGGGAGGAAAGACTTATTTAATAAGGAGGGGTGGTTGAGGGGTGATTGAGGCTTAATGGCGCGTCGACAGCTAGGTCATTAGTACCAACCTCAGTCACAGTGCAGTGGCCCAGGTTGCCACTGCTACTGCGCCACACGTTACACAGCTGTTAACCAAACCCCAAATCTAGATCTTATCATATATCTGTCCCTCGTGAAAAAAAAAATGAAAAATCCCGGACAGGAAAACAGGACTTTGCATTGTTTTTTTTTTATTTGGGGGGGCTGGGAAGACGGGAATGAGCACCTCTGATGTGAATTTGTGAAGTAACTGGCAGAAGGCAAGAAATACACTGACGCTAAGCCTCAATGATAAGATTTGACTGTTCTCGGCAGGGCACAAGCTGGATCTGAACTGGCACTTTGTTTTAATATTTTCAGATATGAGGTTATCAGTAATTTCCAAAATTATGAAAAGTACTACTGGTAGTACGACTGGATGCTGTTCATTTACTGTATGCTGCTTGGCAGAACATCTCATTGTTTAAGTAACCGCCCACAAAAAATTCATTGAATTACATTAGTAATCGCTAAACTCTACCCTCTTCCTTACAGCATCATGGATACCAAGGTGGTTCATGGAGAGATTGCTTATTCATGATAAAGATAGCAAACTTATCGATTACTCGGTACTGTCAGAATGTGGAGGAACTACAAGAGAAAAGAAAGCTTAACGATACTTGCTTACTTGTGGCTGCTGCAAACAGCAAGTTAAAAAAAAACACAACTTGGAGGGAGGGGTATGATGCTTTATGGTGTCTCGGCAGCTGGGTCATTGGCGCCAACCTCAGGCACAGTGCAGTAGAAAGGGTTGCCGCTGCACCATACATTATAGTGATATTAAACAAACCCCAAGACAAGCTGTTATCCTAGATCTGTATTTCTTGCAAAAATAACAAAATAAATAAAAATCCTGGATAAGAAGACAAACTCATTGCCCAATTGACGTGCTATGTGTCACGGAAGATGGAAACGGCGAGGAACTCATTAGGATGGTGATAATCAACAAACACATGACAGACCATAAGTAGCCGGCGACACCAATGACGTATGCAGGGGGGATTAATTTAGGAGGGATTAATTCAGGAGGGAGTAATTTAGCGTGAGCAATGCGTAAACACGCCCACACCACCTCTTCTCAAACAGGTCAATAAAAATTACACTAAAATCTCGTAATTGAGAAGTGTCAACCCTTCATTACCGTGATGCGGTATAGAGAGATTATGCAGGGTGCTAAGTAGTGAGAACCCAAATCGAGAGGTGCTAACCAGTGATCAACCGTGGCATTTGTCATTTTCGAGCATTTCTTCTAAGAACATTATTACGTATAAAGCTGAAGCTCACTCACTGGCTCCGCAATGTCTACAAGTTAACACTCTGAAGAAGCTGCACACTGTCTCCATGCACCATCGCAGCATTCACGTGAATTGTGCACTGGCATTGCACATTTTGCGTACATACTTAGTGAATCATAAAGTACACAAATGTCAGTACACAAGTCGTATGGAGGCTGAGCTGTACACAGTGGACCAATGTATGCTGTCTTCAGAGTACACTTTCACAATTGTGTGGATGTCGTGAACAACTGGTTAGAGACTCGTTTCCCAACCAGTGAGGCAGACCTCCCTTGGGGGAGGGGGGGAGGGGGGCGGAGCAACTGCTGGGGTGGTCCCAACCGCTGCCGGCGCCGTACTATAAGGGCGCATTTATGTAGCGATTGCCTTTCCATTCACGTACAAAGATTTATAGTGTCCGCGGCCTATCTTGAGTTCTCCCCAGAACGAATACATCTAATCGATTGTATGTTTTCGATAGCAGAGCACCTTGTTGATATCCTAGATGGTTACAAAAACAATGGTAACAAGATGTCATTGCCATGGTAACAACGCTACCTGGATTAGCTAAATCGGACATCGTTTGAGTAAATGCTTACAATCTTAATAATCAGTAACAATTCGACAAAGAATTCCTCCTGACGAAACAATTTCCCAGTCACTTCTGAACTCATATTATTGACTGTTTTCGTTGCGAGACGGCAGAGCTAAAATCGCCGCCATGTTGGAATCAGATGATTTCTAGCCTCTATAGCTGCGAGAATGCAAAGGCGAGTCGTCGCGTAAACGCGCTCTAAAGATCAGTGACGATTTTATTTAGATTTTTAACTACATCACAAAAGAAGTTAAATTGTATGAGGAAAGCGAAATCTTCATTTTTGAATATCTACAGATTTTTTTCGTGCAATCTACAGCCATTTTAGCCAAAATTCTAGACATTTTTGTTTTCATGTGGCAACACTGCCTCATCGCAGTAAAAAAAAGAATTGTATAGCTACTTTTTTTATTTTTTTTGGAGGGGCGGGGGGGTCACCATTGCCTGCAAGTCCCAATGGGAAGGAATACTGTAAAAAAGGTTGGGAACCACTGGGTTAGAGCATTTTTTACTTACGTTGGTATGATGAGTTTTTACAGAAAGGTATTCACCGTCCACAAGTGTTCCATTCAAAATACATTCAGCCTCCGTGGACATTAACCCCTAAGTGATTGCTCGTGTGGTGTCCTGTAATGACGACAGGCCTTTGCCCTTTCCATTGTGCCAGGGAACTGTAGGCTGATTAGATGTTATATTCACATGGTATTATACAGTAACTATTTGTGCACATGTACATTTGGTTCACATGTCCAGTGTTCAGTCAGTTGTGCCTAAGGATGATACCATTCCAGGAATTGTCTTCATACCTAAAACATTGTTTTCTTCTGCACAAAGATTTTAAATTAGCTATTATGCTGTCCTTATCAATCTGGATAAATTCAACATTTTCAATCTGGAAATTGGTATTTGCCATATTAGGTAGAAATAAACAGGGCTGGAGAGACGATAAGGCCCAGTCGTAGCCACAAGCTAATGTTCCTGTCCTAACATCCATGATTGAGCCATATTGGTGTCGAGGTGAACCCTTAACTGCAACTGTCAGAGGACCTTTCAGCTATCAGTTCGCCTCAACAAATAAAATATCATACCGTACCATACCATACCGTATATCAAATGTAAATACAATTTGCTTTTCTTTGGTTCCTCACTTCAACAAAGGCAGCCACTTCTTTAGAATTCCCACGCCGTAGCTATTTCCCTTCTTTCAGTTAATTTGCCTGAATTTTACAGAGTGGAAAATTAGTGGGAGGAGGAGGAGGGATTGAGATTTAATGGCGGGTTGACAGCTAGGTCATTAGCACAAACCTCAGTCACAGTGCCGTAGGCCGGGTTGCCACTCCACCACGCATTACAAAGATGTTAACCAGTCCCCAAATATAGATCCTACCTCCTATATAGAAATCTGGATATCTAACTGTACCTCCTGCAAAAATCCAGGACAGGAGGACGGAATTAATCCTCAATTGACTCGCAATCTCATGCGGAAGGTGGAAACAGCGACGAACCCCATCAAGATGGGGACAATAATTGACAAGAACGTGTGGACGGGCCGCCGACACCAATGACATTCAGGTGGGATAACCCCCCTCAAAAGGAAGCGATGAGTAAGGTTGGTAAGGTTGGATACGCAAACAGGCTATCCTGGAGAGTGCCTTTAATAGCCAGCAACTTACTGCCGTCTAGTTTGTCCCACAAGGCTTGCTAAACAGCGAGCACCTCAAACGAGCAATATATTCTAGAAGTTCAGAAGCACTAGTCACTCGCTCCCTTTTTTTTTTTTTAAACTCTGACGCAGGGGACAACGACAATTTAAATATGCTACAGCAGTCAGTTACGAACCTCTGCTTAATATTTTATCTTAATTTTTTTACACACTGAAAAAAATCGATAGCACAACGCATTATTGACCCCGAACGGACATTCATAACAAACCAGCACGCTTAATTTTAATCTCATTTGCATAAACTAATAACAACCCCTTTTCCCTCCCCCACAATATCAAATTCCTTCCATTATCCCCCCACCCCCTCACCCCTACCTCCAAGCTTCACTGAGGCAATGATCTGCACCCAGTCGGCTGAACAAATACAATTGGCACACAATCGTGTGTGAATAACACGTTAGCTTTATGAGATTTCTCTAATATTGTGCCATGGAATTAAGTATCGATCAGGTGTTATCCGTATCTGTGTAATTGTTTGACGTCACGCACGATACGTGATTCAACGCTCGCCCAACTCCCGTTTTCCGGGAAGTGGGTGTGGAGTATATTAAGATAATCGCTCTCCCCCCCCCCCCCACCCGTCCACTCTTTCTCTCTCTCCCTCGTCAACCCACACATTTAATTAAGAATAGATCTTTTATGCCCTGTCGGTTGCTTGGACATAAACTCACGCTATGGTTTCATCATAATCGCCCCTCCCCCCGCCCCCAACAACAAAAACACTGTTTCATTTTGAAGTAAAGCAGTGGTTATTGGTTTATTCGTTTCTTTGTAACTGGTAAGAAGTCTTATTGATTAAAGAGACATGCCCTCCAAGGTTGACAGAAGTGTTAACAAAGGACATGTAAACCAAGAGAATTATGCTCCTTTTCAACATTTTTGTTTGTTTGTTTTTAAAGAACATGTCGGGAAAAAGTCCTGTCGGGAAACCGTACCTGTCGAGAAAGGGCATGTTGGGAAATAGTATCTGTTGGGAAAAAGTACCTATCGGGGTAAAAGGTCCTGTCCAAGTAACCGTTGGGAAAAAGTACCTGTCGGGGTAAAAAGTCCTGTCGTGAAACAGTCATTTCAGGAAAAAGTACCTGTCGGGAAGAGGTTCCTTCAGGAAAACGAACCATAGGAAAATGAGAGAGGGAAAATGTACGGAGGCCAGGAATGGCCAGGGGTTCGCAACTCTACTAGAAATAAATAGACATAAATCGCTGCAAATAATATGAAGGAAAATTGGAAATAAGCCAACAGCGAAAATCATACACTAGAAATAACGTAGTTCAGTAAGCCACCTTTATGCACTTATGTTTCGTCGGAGGCTGTGGAGGATGTGGCTATAGCGATTAAGGCGCTATGCAAGTGATCTGGGGGCGAACTGGGTAGCTGGTTTGAATCCGGGTCATGCCACTCCGACGAAACGTAAGTGCATAAAGGTGGCTTACTGAACTACGTTATTTCTAGCGTATGATTTTCGCTGTTGGCTTATTTCCAATTTTCTACTAGAAATGATGCATTCAAAACCTTCGCAATCTGTACTTTCGCGGACCCTTGGTCGGCGTCTTGTAACACCAACATGGCGCCAGCTAAGGGCTAACTGGCTTCCTCTTCTCTCCTGAAAGAGATTTGCAAAAGGCGTGGGCCAACGAGAATGCTTATGGTGTATGTAGCAACGCGCACTTGGCCGCAGCGGCCAGCGAGTCGCCGCGACCACTGGGATACCGATCGGCGTGCAGGCGACCAGGTGGCCGCGGCGGCCAGATGTTTGCATACGATTCAACAAGGTGTAGCAGACAGGCAGTTCAAGCAACAGCGGCCAATCGTCTGCAGGCGTCATCGTAATCAATTTCGTGGTGTTGTTTGCGTCAGTGCTTACGTGTGCTCGCGTTTACTTTTCTTTATTTTTGCACCCGGATTTTTTTTGTATTTTCTTTGATTTCCTCAGCTAATACCACATTGTTGCTGTTTGCTCCGTGTTCATTTTCGTCGCTTGATCAACAAGAATCGAGGAAAAAAGGGTGACGTCACCTGGCCGCTGTAGACGTGGTCGGTGCACAAGTCGCCGGGTTTTGTGGCCGCGCGACCACTGGCCGCGCGACCTGGCCGCTCAGTGCGCGCTCGGCCTTAGTTGCAAATCCCAACAAATCCCCCCCCCCCCTCCTCTATTCCAGTGATTCATCCAAACATTACAGTACATTACAGTACATTAAAAAAAATACCATCCAAACTTCAGGCCACAGGCTTCTCGCTCCACACCATCGCACGTATCAACGACTCGCCTTCGCCTTCTCGCAACTAGAAGCTAGAACTCATCTGAAATTCCAACATAGCGGCGGTTTTAGCTCTGCCGACTCGAAACGAAAACAGTCAATATCTGAGTTCAGAAGCGACTGGAAAATAGTTTCGTCAGGAGGAATTCTTTATTTTATTGCCACGGATTATAAGACTGCAAGGATATACTCAAATGATTTTGGATTTAGCTATTCCATTTAGCGTTGTTACCATGGCAATGTCACCTTTGCCATCGCGATTGAGTTCTAGCTGCGAGAATGCAAAGGCGAGTCGTTGCATAAACGCGCCCTAAGGGCGCATGTATGCAACGACTCGCCTTCTCGCAGCTTGAAGCTAGAAATCAGTTGAAATTCCAATATGGCGGCGATTTTAGCTCTGCCGACTCGAAACGAAAGCAGTCAATATCTGAGTTCAGAAGCGACTGGGAAAATAGTTTCGTCAGAAGAAATTCTTTATTTTATTGTCACGGATTATAAGACTGCAAGGATATACTCAAATGATTTTGGATTTAGCCAATCCGGTAGCGTTGTTACCATGGCAACAACTCATTTGCCATCACGATTGAATTCTAGCTGCGAGAATGATTAAGGCGAGTCGTTGCATAGGGCGGGTTTACGCAACGACAATTTTCTCGCTAACTAGCTGTTATTTGGTTACTGCTAAATCGGCTGGCTGCTTCGCGTCTTTACTGGGGAATGTGGCTTTCGGCGTATCTATACGTGGTAACCATGGCAACAACGTGGAGGCAGCTGTTCTCCTAGTGGCTCGCGACACGACAAACGAAACGTGCGGCATGACAGCCTCGATTTATGACAACAGAAAAAAACTTTATTTTACTGCAGTACAGGATGGCGGGTTGATGTCTGAAAGCTATAGCATTCGTTCGATAGTTTGTTCACTATTCGAAAACCCCGAAATGGACGCCATGTTTGATTTTGAATTCTCGCTGCGAGCAGCTGTTTATTCTATCGTCGTCTGATCCCTGTCAGAAGCTATTCGTCGTACGAGAACAGCAAATTTTGAAAACAGCGTGAATTGACAACAGTGTTAGCAATGTTTAAAATTAATGTTGCACTTTGTTCTTTATCCGTGTTGTTCTTTATAATACATTTAATTTGTTATCTATATACCACATTCATTTAGTAGAAACGGGAAACTCATCGTAAATAAATAACGGTTGACTAGCAAATAGCGTTCGGCGAGCGAGACGGTCTCGTTACATAAACGCGCCCTTAGAAGCTAGAAATTATCTGAAATTCCAACATGGCGGCGGTTTTAGCTCTGCCGGCTCGCAACGAAGCGGGTCAATAATTAAGTTTAGAAGCGATTGGGAAAACTGTTTCGTCGGGAGGAATTCTTTATCTTACTGTCACGAAGTATAAGACTGCAAGTATTTGCTCAAACGAAGTCGGATTTAGCTAAACCAGGCAGCGTTGTTACCATGGCAACGTCACCTTGGCCATCGCGATTAAATTTCAGCTGCATGAATGCACAGGCGAGCCGTTGCGTAAACGTGCCCTTAGCTCATAAAGCGTAAAACGAGTTCTATTTAATACCCTTAGGATAGTTCGTGTTGGTCGCCTTTCATCCCAACTTTCCATGAAAAACTAACAGAAAAATATTATTGGTACAAATACAGATCAAACCAAAAGACATACCACCGCTGTCCAAAATCGCCTATTGTACATCTGCCACCACAACCGAACGTAATAGTTCCTACTTGTTAAAGGTAAAAGGCTATATCGTAACGTTGCTCACGTTTAGTGATTTTTTTTTCCGTATAGCTTCAGATAAGCTTGTATAGCACCGACCTACACTGTAAGCTGCCACTAGAAGCCAACAGTGTCGTTACTTTGACCCATAAATACGTTTATGCTATAAACGTTCCACCCCCGTTCCAATGATGTCGAACGTGCAAACTGATGCAAGAAATCCTTCAAAACGTAGCTACAGTATAATCTTTTAACTCATTCGCTCTAGCGAGGTAGGGTGCTTCACGACAGCAGTGATGTGTAAACTCGTATTAAAGTATTACTTTTTGGTACATACGGTGAAAGACAGAGAGAGATGGAGGGAGAGAGAGAGAGAGAGAGAGAGAGAGAAAGAGTGCATCGATTATCGAGTTTCTTTAAAGGCTGCATTACCATATCGTTCATGCCAGGCGCCGACTATAGATGACGTTATTTATACATTGCTTTGTCGTCCTTCCAGTAAAAGCAGCGTCGTAAAAAAAAAGATCAAAAGTGTGTGTGTGTGCGTGGGGTGGAATGTGGGTGGTTATAGAAGGGTTTAGAGTGAAGAGTTAGTTGTCAATATCGATCCCTTAAAAATCCGATGGGTGATTGAGGCAAATCGCAAGGTTAGAATGATTAAAAAGTCCTTTATCGTTTCCCGGAACGCTATCTTCCCAATGAACGTTCCTTTTTTTCCTTTAATGACTTTTCTCTTTTGGATGGCGGGTGGTGGCGGTAAGGAATCGGGATTAAAACCAATAACGGAAATGGAGCTGTGCTGCTACTGCTGCATCTGTCATCACATACCCTCACTTCTCATCCTAAGAAACGAGAAGAGAGATAGGAGGAGAGAATGAAACAGGAGGGGGAAAAAGAAATGGTTTTAAACCGGGCCAAATCAATTCAGCAAAAGCCAATCTTCCCTTTTTGCCACGAAGAATCCAGCCCCAGTCGACCGGCAGATCAGGGAAGAATAAGATGAGAAGAGGGAAAAGGCGTAAGTTTTAAATTTGAAATGTGCAAACGAAAGCTTAAAAAAAAAAGAGGACGGAATGAAAATACCCCGATCTGAAAAGGGGTCGGATATTAAGTACAGGATAATGCACTATACTCTTGTTCAAGTAAGAATGTTTTCCTTATATGGGCATTTCACTGTTCTAATAGAAATACATGTATAATTGGTTACTCCCGTCTGTGCGATCCATCGTTTGTTACAGGTTAAAGATGATTCACTTTGTAATGTACAATGGTTCGACCAGAAGCGAGCAATCCATAATACATTTAATTCTGTTAGAACAGTGAGATGTCCATTTTTTCAAGGGAAGTATTCTGTTTTGAACCAGGGTATAGATGGATGTTTGTGTAACTTCCGATCTTTCATGGGCATGCAACACGGTTGGCAGGAGTTGAATTTTTATTTCAAATAAACGAAAACAATAGTGTAAAATAATAGATTTTTGTATGAATCTATTATAGAAATTCTGAAGAGATTATTCAATGCTTATACCCTGCTTCGAAATTCAGCAGCAGTGAAACAAACTGAGAATGAAACTAACCAGAGTAATTACTACCACAGAAAATTAGAGAGAAATTTATGAGAAACAGAGATAAATAACCAGAGAAAACATCGAGAAAACAGGAGAGAAAACCATACAGAAAACTGTACCACAGACACTTTACAGGAGAAAACATAACAAGAGAAAATTATGTGAACTAATGATATTGCCGGCAACAAAAATGTTCTGAGACCAATGCAACTGCAATTGTACCTTGCAATATGTAAGCAATATAGCGGGCTACACAGTGAAAAACCAAAGCTACTTAGTATTCAGTCATGTACTCGTTGATACTGGTATTCCTAAGGCTAGGCACTCAAAATTGGATGGGATTAAGTCTTTATGGCGCGTAGACAGCTTGGGCATTAGCACCAAACTCCGTCACAGTGCAGTGGTCCGGTTTGCCACTGCATCACACAATACAGAGATGTCAAACAAACCACAAATCTAGATCTTATCGTACATCTGCCTTCTGTGATTAGCGCCAAACCCATCAATGGTGTACAAGTCCAGCGGACCTAGGGTATGGCAATTAAGTAATATGGACTTTATTTGCGCCAAGACTAGCGAACTGACGAGATAAATAAAGTTTATTCCAAGACTTTTATTCGTCTTGCATCAATACTATTACAGCTTTATCAACCGCAGAACGATCTGTACATTATGTTCAGGACCTCACTGTTATGAATACAACGTAAATTATATAGGAGGGGATTTAGTCGTGCAAGAGGCCGGTGGATCTACCTATACATCTTAATTCCCTTTCAACACGTGGTAGCAGGCGTAACTGCTAGATTATTTATCAAACATGACGTGGAAAAACTGAAGTACTCTCGTAAATATCCTCATACAAATATTCAAACTAAACTCCATCCACCCATCTGTAGCGTAAAAATAAAACGAGTAAAAAAAAAATCATAATTTTTCATTGTACAGTACCATTTTCTCATACTTGTATAAGGTGCCACAGCACACCAGATGAAAACCACTGCTCTAAACTAAGTACTTAGTAAATGAACGTCTTACTAAATGTGGGGTATGCCGCAAGTTGCAACAACAAAACTTATTGATTTGCCATTTGTCAAACGAATTCTGTTGTATCGACTCTTTTTAAGTAGCAAACTGGACACTTTGTTCCTCTATAGCACTACGCAAAAAAGGAGAACTACTTGTCGCTGTCATGATGATTTTTTTTATCAGATAATTAACCCGATTTGAGATTTTTATGTAAGATTGCATATGAAAAGGTAAATAAATAATAAAAAAAAAATTACATTTTTGTAGGTTTCACTTTCAGTTTCGCCTTAGGAGTAATGTGCGTGCAACAACGCTATTATTATTATTATTATTATTTGTCAGCTTGACGGCGCCATGATTTGTTTGAATTAATCATGTTTGTGACTTCAGGAGCTATTGACCTTGCACACCAATCCCCAGTTCCTGAGTCAACATTGAGTGAAAGGTCACACATGGGCAGTACCAGTTTCCTGGAGAAGAAACTCCGAGAAAGTTCCAGGCCAGGAATCCGGAAGTAAATAAACCAGTTGGAAGGCGACGTCACGAACGTGTTGAGGAAGACTTACTTCCAACTCAGCCTACTACGTGAGCAGCCCTAAGCTGCTAACTGTCTAACTTTCCTATTATGTAAAGTTTAAATTATAACTGTTATGTATAGTTTTCTGTCATGCCTATTAAACTCTTATTTAGAGTTACAAAGTTTAAAGTCTTTGAAAGGATCCACACAGTCGTAGTTAAAATACTCACCTCTAACAAGTGGTAGCAGTGCGTGGTTAAAATACTCACCTCTAACATTATTATTATTATTATTATTATTTTAATTGTAGTCATTTTTCCTGATTATTTTTACGGAGAAATGTTGTTGTTTTTTAACTGCGGATACTGAAATTTTTTAGGGAGTTTTTCTAGGAGAGCAGCGCCGTGATTTCGAGGGCAAAGTCTTGAGTGCATCAGGCGACACTGGATACGTTATCTAATACGATTACTATAGAACGAACATTTGGTGAAAAAATGTCGAAACGAACACGTCAAGGAAAGCAAACGAGGCAAAGCACGAAAATTAGAAACCTGAAAAAACCTAGTTTTGTGCTCAAGACAACGATTCTTAATAGAAGAATTTGTGATATGTGACTGAAGTTTTTAAAACTTAACGATATACCACGATAAGTTCGTGTAATGCCATGTTAATTATTTTTGTTTTGAAGATTTGTAACTTTATTTAAGGGCTAATAAGTCCGGGGTAACACACCGAAACAAGGAACCTAATGTAATTTAAATTGTTAATCTGATCTGTCATCTTGTTTTGTGCCCCAGAGGGTTTAAACTATTATTCTTCTTAACAATTTCTCTCTCTTTCTGCTTACGGAGCCTTATTTATAAGCTTAGTCTACGATATTTATGTAATGATGATTTATAAACTTCTCAAGTCGTGTAGAACGAGGAGTTGGCATGGAATATACTGTGATAAGATGTTAAAAATTTTAACAGTTGTTGACGTCATTTCACTTTTTGGACATAGATGTGGACCAGGAGATCCCAGAATCGAACCAACGATCTGCAAGTAACAAATACTAACCATATCGTACAGGGTGGCAGTTTCTATAAGCAGGGTGGCAGATAAAATTTTACTGATAAAATTCATTACAATAAAACAGGGTGGCAGCTTCTATTTACAGAGTGGCAGATAAATTTTAACAGATAAAATTCATTACAATAAAACAGAGTGACAGTTTTTATTTATCTTGTTCACCGGCGCTTTTTTTGGTCTGAGAGCAGGAACCAATCCCACTGATTCATTTTTATAAATATCATGTAAATTGTAAGGACAATGCTTTTCAGATGAGCGGTTTTAAAATGTATTGCTGTCATGCGACAAACAACTGCCGCGCTTTACACAAATTTAGATAGAAGCGTTCGAATTTTTTTTAATTTGGAGGGGATGAGAATGGACTGGACGGGTCATTTAGCCTCGTAGTAGGGGGAGGAGGGGAGTGAGGCTTTATGGCGCGTCGATAGCTAGGTTATTAGCGCCAACCTCAGTCACAGTGTAGTGGTCTAGTATAATTGCCCTAAGTTGGTCAAGGAGAGCGATTAATATCGCGTTGTTTATCCTCTTGACTGAGGTAAAAGGGCCATTCCTGTAGTCAGCTCAACAAAAGGGTCAAACGCTGCTCTCTCTTCACCTTCGTGAGGCTGTGAGGGGAGGGGGGATATTGAAGCTTAATGGCGCGTCGACGGCGAGGTCATTAGCGCCAACTTCATCGAAAGGCAGGTACTGTAGGACGCTAGAGAATATTCATGGTTTTGTGAGCATAATTACCTCCTTATTATATGACTTGGCCCACACGTCATATGCATTTCTCTATCGTGTTTATTATTTGTCCATCACATAAGCAGACGACACAAAACTTGGCCTGTTCGCCCTAGTACACCATTCAAGTCAATATAATAGTTCTCTCCCGTGTGAATGTAAAATGATTATTTTGCGGTGAACTGAAGGTTAAGAAGGACACACGCCCTGAGATGCAGAACACTCACAAGTTCAAGATAACGACACTGTATTAATTTTCGGCCATTGTAGGCTTTTAGGCCTTGTTCACCTATACAAACAACAACACAGAGTATGAACCAACCCATTCAGAAGCCGGAACAATACAGAAGTCATAATAACACAGAAGCTAAACACTATTGCTTACTCTACTGCAGGTAACAAAAGCAGAATCTGTATAACTAAGACCGTAGTTTTTGTTTGTTTGTGTGTGTGTGTGTGTGCGTCTGCAGTTGGAATCTCAAAAATCTTAATTCTTTTGCTTTTGTGTGCCGCAGTGGGAATCTCGATGCTCTTACTTCTTTTGTTTGTTTGTGTGCCTTTCAAACTGAATTGTCTGTATAAGCAAGATTTTATAGGGTTGGGGAGGAGAATTTGTAACTGAGACCCATACTGAAACGTCTTAGATACGTTCACATTAGTTCAGTCTTAGTTTATAGAGGGCGCCACGTGTTTTATGTGGGAATTTCCACTCAGTTTTTAGCCTAAAGTTAAACTAAACTAAACGAAACTAGCTTATATTTCATTATTATTTAGCCTAGTTTAGTTGTAATTTGGTTTACTTTAGATTTGGGCTGAAAAATGAGCAAAAATTACCAGATAGAACACGTGGCGCCCTCTGAAAACTCGGCCTGAACTAATGGGGACGAATCTATAACGTGTTTCAATAGGGACTTTTTAGAGCTACAAATTCTTCTCCCAAACTCTATAAATTCTTGGTATAGGTAATGATTCGAACTGTCTTTTCAACAAAGATGCGCAGCAGCGATGGCGTCATGTCTTTTTTTTCGTGCAAACGGGATCTACTCTTGTGCCTTAACCCTGGATCTAACTAAATCGAATGAAAAGCTTGGGCGACTGCTAACGCTTCCCCCGGTATTTTTATACAAACAGGAAATCACAACAAAGCTCTATAATGGCGGCCATATAGGGGCGGACTGCCCTAGTAATAAACACCATTGCAAGTTTTTCTAACACGGAAAAATGGGCAAACTGTTTGCCGTTGGCTGGGAATCAGAAATAATGATGCCATGATAATGTCACTGTCAAAGACGACCCCAGCTTGACTTGCACTCTTATGTTTTTCATGTTTTATTGAAAGCATGTGTGTACGTGTGATAATATCCGGCTTCCGCATAGTTATAGTTCATGTTCAGTAATGTTATTTGAGAACACGGCCTAAAAGCGTATAATGGCATAATACGAAAGCAGTGTTGTCATGATCTTGAACTTTCTGCCTGTCCGCCTGTCTGCCTGTCCGCCTGGGGTTGCGTCCTACTTAAACCTTCTCGCCCGTAGTTTTAACTTTTTGCTGTGTAGCCTCCGGTACTTATGAAGCCGTATACCACTCGCCGGGCACTACAGTGGCGACGTAGGAGATGGTGAAATTTCCATGCAAATTAACGTCGTTTCACTACAGTTTTATATTAAAATTTTATGAGCCAACAATAATTTATCTGTGTGTTTATTCCTGCATACACACTAATGGAAATGTGTGCTCATTCAATGCTTCGCCTAGTGACTGGAATTCTGTAGGCAACGTAAAGTGTCTCTTACTAGTTTTTTTTATAAGATTTTTTGAATTTAATTACTACTTATTCTTGAGCAACCACTAGTGTTTTAATTGATAATTTTTCATCTTTCTGTTTTAACAATGGTTCTTGGACAGAATATGTAGAGGTTCTCCAGTAATATTGGCTTTATACGATAGAACTATGTGTGTTTGCAACTACTGGCCTTTCACCATAGTAAGACGGGCGTTACCAATGGACTGATAACAGTAAAGGGACTGAGAAGTTGGTACCATAAATGTCTATAATACTTGACTGCTGAGAAAGTTGGTCTTGGGGATTGGGGAGGGGATTGAGGCTTTATGGAGCAGCCAGCTATATCATTAGCTCCAACTTCAACCACAGTGCAGTGGTCCGGGTTAGCACTGCGCCATACGTTACAGAGATGTTAAACAAACCCTAAAACTAGATCTTCCATATATTTTTTAAATTTCCAACAAATATTGAACAACCCCGGAAAGGAGGACAGATTCGTAGCCCAAGTGACACGATGTGTTTCGCTGAAAGTGGAAACGGTGACGTGAACTCCATCAAGATACTGACAATCAACAAGCACGTGACGGACCATAAGTGGCCAGTGACATTAACCGTATTCATGAGCGGTATGCCCCTTTAAATGTATTGTAACGTTGGCGTGACCAATACGCGAACAAGCCAACATCTTTTCTCAGCAACTGCAGCGACAAGGCGAGTGACATGCCTTTAAAGGTACACTCCGCCTGCCTTATAACAGCCACGCGCTGATCGCTACATGCGCTGTTACCATCGCATCGCTTCGCGAGACTCTGCGTGGTAATGCAAGGCCAACTAAGGCCAACTTAGATAGTAGCTGAGTTCGTCGCAGCGAGGAACGAAGCTACTATCTCAGCTGGCATTTGTCGTAGTAGACTAAAATAGAGTCGGCGCAAACCCGGCTGATTTTCGTATTTTAACATCTCACTTTATAATTTTTTAGGCTAGTATCTTATAAGTCTTCTTCGGCGATCTATTGGCATAAATAATTTTAATTTTTACCGCGTTAGTCCTTTAGATTTTAATCTCATGGTAACTGTTAGCAAACGATTAAAAATGAGTCCATGCACACACACACACACACACAGATGACACATCACGGTTATTGTTAGCGCGCAAGGGATCGTTTTATCGCAGGGTGGTAATAAATATAGTTCCCGATATTCAACAGAAAATCTCCTAGACGCCCCATTTTAAAGCGGATTTTTAGCAAGGGATTGACTAAGGGTGTAAGTAAATAGAACTTTTGAGGCCGTACATTCAGGGCCTTCGAAAACCCCAAGTCAAACTCAACCAAACTCAACCAGTCTGATGGAGAGAGTCAGTGTGTTAACGGTACCAGATGGATGAGTTTGGTTCGAGTTTGGATTGGTAGTTATCGAAGGCGCCCTTGATGTGTAGGATCGAGAAAAATGGCGCTGGGAGGAAAATACCTAACAGCCCTCAACTTACTGCCGTCTAGTTTGTCCCAAAAGACCTGCCCGAGGCACGCACTATTGATGACAAATGACAAATCGTGACATCGCATGTTGGGGGGGGGGGGGGCGTTCGACAATGTGTAGTGTAGACTAATTCTATTACAAAAAGGACAGACTCGAAACTTCCCTTTGCCCGAAAAAAGTCATCCAACTGCCCTCCCCTGATCCCCGTCACAATGTACTTCGTTTGTCGATTTCTACTGGTCCCTGTACAGCAATCATTTCTTACGCTGCTATCTAGCCTTCAGCACACGCAACAGTGAATCACCCCCAATTAGAAGAATTAACCGTTCTCGTTCATTTCGGCTGAGCAAGCAAGTAGTTTGTTCTGAGTCATACCCTTCTGGCAATCGGAACGACAAAATGTCGAGTAATTGTAACAGAAGCCGACTGACATCCATCTCTTTGTCGGCAAGCTCCCCGAGGGCACTAGTAGCAGTAGCTGTAACTTAACAACCACTCCCTGCTTTCTTTCATTCCATCCTCATGGTATATGTGGAAGAAGCTTACGTGAACTTTCGTTATACGTGCGTGACTTATCCTTCTGTATTTTTCTTGTTTCGCTGCATTAGGTAAAATTATAAACCCGTTCTTTGCTTGCCATGTGACTGACGTAACGTTTTAATAGTGATTTCTAACGGAATAATGTTTGCGTGCCGTGCCATGCCATGCACGGATTTCCCACGGAATAATGTAAGCGAGCTACGACGGCCGCCACGCAACAACCGGCCAGCCCGGAATGGCACGCGCTGGCGCTGCTCGGTATGCTTTAATTATTCCGTCTGAAATCCGAACGCGCGCCGCTGGAAATGCTATTACAAAGCTTTATTGTAGTTAAAAATGTCCCACCACAAGTTGTTGTCAAAACAAGGAGGCCGACAACGGCTGCTTATAATTAAACCGTCTGAAATCGAAGTCGCAGTGGACCTCCAGAATCTCCTAATAATATCTCGGCCAGCCCCAGCCCGAGACGAATTATTCCGCGTGAAATCACTATTAATCCTCCGTAAAACCAGGCAACAATGAGGTATACTACTATAGGCCTGTACGTGGGTGTACATTAGGCTAGTTGACTGGGTCGAGCACTGGGGCGTGTCACTGGTGCGAGTGTCCTCGCATGCGAGTTACTGTTTACATTGTTTTCTTACTCGTCCAGAGTACTGTCAATGCAATTCCATACAAATTTCGACGTTGTAGCTTCCCCACTTTGCCGACAGCTGGGGTGCTGCCATCTTGTAACGTAACTCGCCTGCTGACTCGTATCAAAATATTAAACATGTGGATAGTCAACTGGCATACAAGTAGCGAGTCAAGTACGCTCGCACGGACGAGTATAAAGTAAAGGTTTACATTGGGAGATTAAAGGGCGAGTAGCAAGTTAACTCGACTCACACATTACTCGGCCCAGTAAACTAGCATAATGGACATCCGCCTTAAAGGCCGGTTGCCACCAAATTGGCATTGCAGCATCTATAGGCCTATCGAGTTCTCTCTCGCAGGAAGCAAAGGAATTCACAAAGCAAAACTTTTAAACACAACAAACAAGCCACGTGATTCAATTATTTTTACTCAATAATTAAGAATTTGGTACGCCCTCGTGCACCTGGAAATGAGCTATAAAGATTAACGATACTGATGTCACTACAGATGGCGCCACGGAAAAAACATAAAGCAAATCCCCTGGCGCCATCTAGTGACACTAATATCGTTAATCTTTATAGCTTGTTTCCAGGTGCACGAGGGCGTACCAAATTTTTGCTCAATAATTAAGGAGTCACGTGGCTTGTTTGTAGAGTTTAAAAGTTTTGCTTTGTGCATTCCTTTGCTTCCTGCGAGAGAGAACTCGATAGGCCTATAGATGCTGCAATGCTAATTTGGTGGCAACCGGCCTTTAAGGGCTAGAGAGGACTAGGATAGCGGCAAATGGCTATAGATGCTTAAGCCTGTCATTAGGTGTGGCAATCCCCCTTTAATGACTATTCACTGTATTTCACTTCACTTAGCGGATATACCAGCGTTGGAAGGGTGGCGTGAGCGCGAATAACTACATTGTAATTCTGTCCCATTAGTATTTATTATTAATTTACCGTTTCTTTCTCCGTCTTCCTCGTTGTTTTAATGATCTTTGCCGACTTCTCTGCATCGTCCGTTTCTCTTTTCATTTCCCCGGCACCTCACCCCCCCCCCCCCCGCGCCCCTCGCTTTTGCTATAGCGCAGCTGTTAACTCGCATGACGTTCAAACAATTTTTACAAGCGTTGATATCAAATGACTCAGCAACAGCATGTGGTCTTCTGCCCGTCACGCAACTTCATAAAATGGCAGATAACAGTAACGGATACCAGCAATGAAGGAAGACTGACACCCTGCTATACCCATGATACCCCTCTCTATCTTCTCGGTTATCTCTCCCTTCCAGAGAGGGGGCTGAACCGCTTGGGAAGAGTGGAATGAACGGGTCAAAGGGGAGATAAATTGCACATTTGCGATTGCCGGTTTTGGCGCTAAAAAATTAGCTGATTTATAATTTTTTCGAGCATAGCGAATTTCCTCGATTAAGCACGTAAGCCTTGAAAGTCGGAGCATGGCCTGGATTGAGCGCTGCGATTTAGGTTACGGAAAGAAAAGAAAAAAAAACCGTTCAGGATCTGGAATAAAAGACCGAATCTTCGGAAACAATGCGCTGGACGAGACCAAATGGCTTTAGAAAACGTGTTGAACTTACGTGTAGTGTTTTCTGAACCTGAGCAGGCAAAACGTAGAGTTCGGGTTATGTAGTCAACCTATTTTAATTGAAATGAAACATTCGTTGATCGCCGCGCAAAACAATCAGCGCCCGGCCTCGAATTAGCACCGGGACAAAAACCGTCGCTTAAGTTGGGGAAGGGGCAAATGAGGGTTAATGGCTTGTTGACAGATAGGTCATTAGCGCCAACCTCAGTCACAGTACAGTGTTCCGGGCTGCTACTGCGCCACACACATTACAGAGATGTTAAACACATCCCAAATCTGATATTACCGTCTTAGTGAACATGGTTGTTACGTCTCACCCCTGACGAATTTTAGTGCGCGTGTTGTGTTTTTACTTCATGCTTGATAACGTTGATGAATTGGTCACGAAACGTTGCTTCTTTATAAAGTTATTGTATATTAACATGTACTTCCTAATGAAACTGTACAACGGCGCTTTTTACTTGGTCTGGCTCTTTGCAGCAAGGATTGACCTGTCGTTGTAGCAAAGTAAATTCTGCAAGCCTATTGGTGGTCAACAAAAAGAACATAAAACGAAGAAAGAGTGAAGGAAAAAGACACAGAAGAAGAAGAAGTACAAGCAGAAGACCAAAAGAAGCAGAAGAAGAAGAAGAAGAAGAAGAAGAAGAAGAATGTACCGAAGTAAAGAAAGGTATTCTTCTTGCTTTCTTGCAAAACTCGATGCGGTCAGCAATACCTAGCAGCACCAGCCCTGCAATAAGATTGTGTGGGGGCACTAACGTCACTTCTGACTGCAGACTCGTCCTTCAAGATGACACCACGAAAAAGATTGGATCTGTCGACCACAAGGATTGTATTATCATCAGCCACTGACGAATGATCGGTCGCCCACGAGCAAGTTTTCGGCTCGACCCTAAGAAGTAAGTGGCTACAGCGACTACCTAGTCGCAACCGGTCTTCTGTAATGTTCCCCACTAGCAATGTTGGAGGCGCTCACCTCTTTCACGCATTGCAACAGCTATACCTCTATTGCATAATCTAAAAGCAGTAACCATCAGAATTACCGGTTAAAAATGTGTTAGCTTTTTAGCCTATTTTACATTATTTAGGTGTAATTGTCAGCTTTTAGGCCTATTTTTTACCTGCTGCTTTAATTTCGTAAGTAGCAGATAACGTAGATTTGGATTGTATAGTAAACCTATTCATTTTTGCAACACGGTGCGCCTCCAAGCACACAGTGTTACAACGTAACGCATGTCAAAGAACCTGGGGTTTTCCGCTTGGATTTCTCTGGTTAAATTGCCTCTCTCGCCGTCAATCATAATCATCCTCATCTTCATCTGGGGGTGACGACGGGCTATGCGGCCCGCCATTAAGCAACGGAGGGCGGCCTGCACCCTGTTTCAAAAGGGAGAGCCGCTATCAGTCAGCCGTCAACGTAGCCAAAATAGATCAGTGGTAGTAGGGAAGTGACGGGAAAGACGCTGTTGATGAAGCCAGAAGCGACTCGTATAGCAATTTGACCTTGTCGTCGTAACGTGATTTTAGGCCAAATTTTCATTTATTAGGCCTAATTTTTTTAACTGCAGTTTTAATTTCGTGAAGTAGCAGATAGGCCTAATAGAAAATTTGGTTCGACGATAAGTCTATTCATTCATGCAACAATGAGACGAGACTATTTTAAACGACGATAAGTCTATTCATTCATGCAACAATGAGACGAGACTATTTTAAACGAAGCTGAATTTCTTTTGTTTTTACGGCTGAGTGTTTTCTTTTAGATTTCAATTCGACGATGAAATGTTATTATTTAATTTAGTTACGTCGAAGAAGTGTACTTATGAGCTATAAGGAAGTAACAATGTTTTAATTTGTCCTGTTATTTAACTAACTTTTGGCACTGCATCGAACGTTGTAAACCGTGGTCGTCTCTTTCTGGTATCGTTGTGAAGTTGAAAAAAGGGACGGACGGACAAAGTCGTAGCAATAGACTTCTTAGCCGGTACGGGTGTACGAATAATTCACACTACGTATTATCCGTGGTAAGTTGACATTGGTGTGTTTTTTAATGAACAATACGTATACATGTAAGTTAACATTTTCTTTTTTGCATCAAAACTTTAATTTGTGTTTTCCAGTGTACCTTTATTTTATAGTTTGTTAAATAAAAAAAAAAGAGGTCTGATCCTGGTTTCAGTGAAATATCAACAATGCCATAAAATAGCACAGAATTTTAATTTTCGAAAGGGATAATGCATTTCTTGTTCACCTGTACATTGAAAAGATACAACCATTGATACATATCTTAACCCATAAAACGGTGGTTGCTACCTTTTCGCCAACGCCCAGCAAACAATGCTTTAACAATGCTAAAAAAACACAATACATTTTCCTAAGACAGATCAAGAAAAACCAAGTTGTTGATACGCCATTATGTATATGTAGGTTATGCAGAAACCGCCATCTTGTAAAACATTCCTCCACCACTGACTTTACACTTTGACCATTGGTAGTGTGGTGTGTATGTATCAATGGTTGTATCTTTTCACGTATAGATGAATAAGAAAGGCATTGTCCCTTTCGAACAATTAAATTCTGTGCTATTTTATGACATTGTGGAGATTATTTTAATTATTTTAATTGTTTTTAATTGTGACAATTGTTGGCTGTATTATAACTTTTAGGACAGGTGTTAGTGGATACTGAGCATCCCTTCCTGATTTCCTTTTGCCAATTTTTGGTAATAATTTAGTATTAGTATTAGATTTCACTGAAACCAGGATAATCCCTTTTTTTTTCTCCTATCCACAAAATAATGGGATTGAAGTTATAGTTTGTTGTTTCCACTGAATACAAAAAGATACATTATAGAACGTCAAAAACAAGCAATCAGTAGGAAGGGGATAGTGAGATGTCCAGTCTCCCATGGCATCAGATATCAGCTGATTTTGGTTACAGCAGTCATTGTATAGCATCGGTAATAGTCAGGAGACATGAAAACAACAGCAATCCACAATTTCTCTACACCTTTTTGTGACATGTCTACAATAATACGCCTTATTATTGACGTGTCGAAAGAATTGAGCTGCGAAAATCGATTTCACCCCCCCCCCCCCAAAAAAAAATAAACCTTTTTTTAAGCATGTCTACTGATAACGTATTTATGACCTGGATGATCTTGTCTTGCAATTCATGCTGGTGATGTTATACCGTTTACGTGTTGGCAACACCATCTTAACAGACTATTTCCTTTTGAGGGGGGGATTTCCCCCTAAAAGTCATTTTTGTCACCGGTCACGTAAAGTCCACCATGTGCTTATGGATTGTCACCATCTTGTTTCCATTTCCCTTGAGACCTAGCGCATCAATTGGGCGATGCGTATGTCTTTCTGTCCGGGTTTTTTTTTTTATGTTTATTTTTACAGGAGGGGTGTGACACGATCTAGATTTGGGTTTTGTTTAACATCTCTGTGATGTGTGGTGCAGTGCATCCCGGACCACAGCATCGTGACTGAGGTTGGCACTAATGACCTAGCTGTCTATGCGCCATCAAGCCTCATGCCTCCCCCCCCCCCTCCCTTCCCCGGCTTGGATTTCTTTAGCTAAATAGTCCCTCTTATCGTCTGTAGTTTGGCGGAAACCTGGTTTGGGTTGAACTCCCTTAAAGGCGCCTGTTCATCATTTCTATAGCATTGCTCATAATCTAAGCACAGCATCCACGTTCAAGATTCTCCGTCATCCAATAGGCTGATTGGGTCACGTGATCTCGTTTTCGTTATGAAAATCGCAGCGCTTCTGCGAATAGTGGTGTTCCATTTATTATTTACCGGTATTTTCTTTATATTGCTCGAAGATTCTACAGTGCTGCATGCAGGAGTTGAAAAAGTGAAAGGTCGCCTTTAAGTAAAAACAACAACATGTTGTGACCTTTAACCGTTGACTGCTCAAACCAGTTCGAAGCTTTACGATTTTCATGATGATACAGTTTTATTCTGAAACACTGTTGTGATACAAAATTGGCGCTGTTTGATATTGTTTCGTATTTTTAATGCCGTCTTTCTAAATACCAGTTACTTTATTAAACAGCTCCAACGTTTGATGGCAGTACGGCTTTTCCTGTAGGAACTGTTGCATGGACATGGAACGATGGCATGGAAATGTTTATTGCATGACAGTCTTTTAGTTAAAGACTCCTAGAGTTAAAACTCATGATGTTCTTCTATTGTGTGCGCGGCGTCTCTTGAGTCCTGCAAGTATTTTATGAGCGGCTACGTCTTCCTGGAGGGGGGCGACTTTAGTCGATGGCCGCCATTGTTTTTATAACCATCTTGGATATCAACAAGGCACTCTGCTACCAAAAACGTACAATCTATCACCTGTGTTCGTTCCGCGGCGAACTCAAGATAGGCCGCGTACACTATAGTGAATGCTTTTCAATGCCGATTTGATCATTTCCCTAGGTTTGTGTATTCTTAAATTTTTATATATATTTTTTTTTTATATTTCAACCATGTCAACACTCGTGTCATTATCGTGCCATTCAATGCAGGGAAAGTGGTTTAAATTGCTAGGCCTGGTTTGATAACCTAACTATTTCTACCTCTTCCTTTATTGGTTCGTTTCCCACGAAAAATTTAGGGGAAATGCATAACATAAATCCATCCAGCATGTTATACCAGGATCATATGACACACAAGGACTGAAGTACTCTGATTCAGCGTAATATATAGTTTGGCCGCCTCTTTTTACGTGTTTCTTTCGCACTTTTCAGTTTTTGTCTTTTCGCAAATAACCATTGGGCCTATGTTGACGTGCAATTTCTTTAATACACTTCCTTCCGTCTTTTTCAATCTTAGCCATCAGAAGTATGACAGGATAATCCGTGTGTTCGTTTTCTAATTGTTTACCAACATTATTTTCAAAATTACAGTATTGGTTTAAGCCAAAGTTTTTTTAAAATTTTTATTAATTTTTTTATAAAAATAATAAACTTTACGCAGAGAATGTTGCCAAAGGTCTATAAAGTCCTTGTGTGGCTACACATTTGGTCTTAATTTTACAATCATAAAAAAGAAACAAAAAAAGAAATAAAATCACACAGTATGGGAAAAAAACATGATCAATTAGGGACACAAAAACAATAAATAAAAAATAAAATGAAACTTAGTTGTCAATTAGCCACTCTTTTATTTTATGTTTGACAGAGGTGTAGAGAGATAAATCGAGCAATTTGTATGGAGTTAAATTGAAATTGTTGGAATATATTAACCTTTTTTTTTTAGCTATAAATATTTTTAATCAGTGGAATCTTGAACCTTAATGTTTTATCGCGAAGGAAACTCATTTTAAATTAATCTTTAATTTTGAAACCGTTGCGAAAATACATCTTTAGTTACATTTAAAATCCTGTGTCCCTTAAATAATTCCCTAGTAGATGATTTGGTGTGGTTAGGTTTTCTAAATAGGACCTTTAAAATTGTATTTTGCACTAAAGTGCATTTTGTCAAATCGGTATCTGAAATCTTTTCGTTCTTTAGCAGCATATTGTTTGCCTGTATTTATTATTTGCGTTTTTTGCTACTTTTGGGCTTTTTTTTTTTAACATTTTGTTTATTTTTATACTTCCTTTGTTGTTTTGCGCACTTTTCCTGATACCCTGCTGTTTCTTGCAGTTTTCTTTTTTTTTGTTTCAAATTGTAATTGGCATTTTAATCCCGTTGAATGAAATAAAATCAGGTATCAAGTATCAGCATATTGAAAAGAAACGTCATAAATACTTTATTATTTGGGATTTTCATGTTCTGATAAGTCAGATGTGTTAAGAAAACTTGAAATTTTGTCGATATGACGTTGATTTTAATTCGACGAAGTAAATGTATGCTCAAATTGAGCTCCCTAAATTGAATATATTTTTCTATTCTAAGTGTGCAGTTGTTGATGACAGCCTAAAGGGAGTGAGTGTCTTGTGCTACAGCCTAAATATCCCTACGAATGCTTAAAACGTGTGTTTGTGACTAGATTTAGGGTTAAGTTTGAAGACTTCTTTTCTTTAGGCGACCCCATAAAAAAAAAGCAAAGAAAAAACCACATTCTCCAAATTAAGATCGTCGTGGTCACATTTACTGGATATGAAGCGACAAACGCTTCAACGTCGTCGTTTCTGAAAGTTCCTGGAACATTTGAGTTTGTCAGGGAAAAGATTAAGTTCTTCTTTAGCATTGTTAGCTGTGACGTTCTTTTATTGTTGAGAGCTAGAGATCGCCGTCTAGATGACGTCAGTGAATGTGGAGAGATTGCGTCAAAGTGTGAGAAGAAGTCCACGAACGTCATCAAGAGGATTCGTGGACTTCGTCTCACCACTGGCGTACGAACTGTCACTGGACGACCTAAATGTTCTGCATTTTGGTACAAAATAGTTCCAGTTTCCATAAATTTATTTACCATCCGCAGTATTGTAGATCGTGTTGGAACATAGACGTTTTAAAACTGTTTATGAAACTTATGCAGCCCCTTTGTTGCATATTGCGTTGATGTAACGTTTTAACCATGTAAATATACGATGTCGAATTGTACACTGAACCGCCATCTTTGGAATTATGCGGGAGTGAAATCAATACGGCAGAAACAAAATTTGAAGCTTTCTTAACACCTCTGACCATGAAAATGAACATGAAAATATCCGTTAATAAAATATTTACGATTTTTCTTTATCGTCTACATTTTTATTGACCACCCTGTATATTGATTCTTATCTCGCAAACTGTATAACTTGCAATATGTTATTTATCTCTGTATGCCGCCCAACCATTCATGCCAATGCGGATATTTACCAAGTAAAGTTAAAAGTTAAAAAGTTTACAAATTTTCAACGTCTTTTCAACTCAGCATTAAAAACAAAGTATCCAACATGGAAGGAATATGCTTGCTTCACAAGACGGGAGTTCACAACACAACGGTTCTTTTTTTTTCCTTTTCTTCTTCGACGAATTGTCCCGGATGTCCCTTTTCTAATATTTATCCTCAGAATCAACCTGCGCACCATTCTTTAAATTTTCCCCCTGTCGTTTCCTTTTCCCATCAGGAATAGTGCTAAACTCATCCCAATTTTGTCCTTTGTCTATCTAATCCAGGTTATGGGACAGGGAGACTTCAATTGGGTAGACAACATGTCTTTCCAATGTCTCCCAGTAGAGGTCGTTGGTGCGACCACGTACTGCTAACGCGAATGTTGTGTGGTCGGAGCTCATCAGGCAGTAACACCGCTGTCCGGATATAAAGTTTCCGGAAAGACAGCTATTGTCCAGGGATCTTTAAAGCTGCGGTGGTCCGAGGGTCAGTGCAAACATTCACGAAAGTCAAAATAACTAGTGCATTACAGAATGATATCGGGATATTTAAGGAAGAGTTTTTCGGTGTTTACGTGTGGCAGGTGCTTGTGAACAGTTCTGTTGTTGGGGGGGGGGGGGGATTGAGGCTTAATGGCAGCTATAGGTCACTAGCGCCAACCTCAGTGACAGTGCAGTGGTTCTGTTAGGAAAGAGGAGTACTGGACATGTGATGAAGGCTCAGTCAGCAAATGCGTTGGTATATAGATTAAGTAAATACGGATGCAAACCTATTTACGTTGCCGCTTGCACGTAAATGTCAGACTTTCCATTCTGTTTACTTGGTACGTAGATTTAAGAAAGCGTCGATAGTTGATCGATTCTAGGCAATCGTCGAATTTTAATTTGAAGTTTGTTATGCATTACGTGAAGGGGTTCTGTTAATATTTTGGATTTTTCAGTCAGCAAACTGCAGAAATAGAGATTGAAATTAATGTGATAGTTTGGAATTTTAGTAATTGTTATGATTGCAAGAGTTAACAAACATAGATAGAGCACAATGGAGCCAACATTCTGGACCTTGTGGACTATGGTGATATTTACAGGTTGGAACAAGTTCAGAGAGCCGTCA
This sequence comes from Lithobius niger, assembly GCA_023313725.1. Lineage (NCBI taxonomy): Eukaryota > Metazoa > Arthropoda > Chilopoda > Lithobiomorpha > Lithobiidae > Lithobius > Lithobius niger. Next base: position 6,673 of record JAHWFP010095164.1, on the reverse strand, counting down.
CCAGGCACTGTTCTTCTCTGAAGGGTTTGTCTTACGAAGAACGTTTGAAAAGACTTGACCTGACAACCCTTGTTGATAAGCGTTTAAGAGGTGACCTTATCAAGACCCGTCAAATTCTGTCTGGCGAAGTGATTTTGCCTGTCGACCAGTTCTTTCAATGGTCGACTGTCGTGCAAACCAGAGAACACAGCATGATTGTTCACAAAACCATGAATACGCACCATTGTTGGACAGTGTTGCTTCACTGTGAGAGCCATCAATTCTTTGGAATGCACTCCCAGAAAGTGCTGTGACAGCACCTTCAACCAGCAGTTGGAAGAAACAATAAGATCTGACTCAGTGTTAAAGTGTTTTTGTTTCAAGTTTTGTTGTGAACCAGTTACAAAAGCTTGTTTTGTTCCGTCATTAATTTAATTTAAAGATGACGAGTAAGCAGTTATAATGAGTGCAAATACGCGTGCAATCATGAGTCCCGGAGCTATAGGCCCGGATATTTTGTTTTGGGCCACCAATGAGGGGAAGGGAGGGAGGGGGGGGTGTCGAGGCTTAATGGCGCATCGACAGCTAGGTCATTAGCTCCAACCTCAGTCACAGTGCAGTGGTCCGGATTACCATTGCATCACAGATTACAGCGACGTTGTAGCGTGGATATTTTAAACCACGGAAGCCCACACTACAGAAGCGATTTAGGAGGGGGGGGGGGGCAATTTCGAAATTAACTTACTTTTAACTCACTTTTCAAGAATGAAGTCGATGAAACTTGTGGTCCAGTTTTAAAGTGATGTTGGTTTAATGTTCACCTTGCACGGGATTGGTCGAACGAGACATGAAGGTGGATCGCTTTAGGTTTTCTGTCCATTTTGGGATACGCTTTCGAGTTTCTAATTGGAGCGCCGAAAATGGTCCTTGAAGTACATCGTAACCAAATTGGGACGGGACCTAGAATGCCAAAAATGGCGATTGGGGCCTCGATATCGAAAACTCTCGTGATATGTTATAATTGTTGTTCCCAATTGAGGCTACCCAGTTCGCCCCCAGATCACTAACATAGCGCCTTAATCGCTATGGCCACATCCTCCATTGGCATAAAGATAACTCACTGAACCCATTATTAAGGTCAAAATCGTGACCAGGGCTCCATTCGACCGAAATTAACCCGGCCATGTACAATGGAAAGGGAAGACAAATCATACACTCTCAAGGCTCAATAAGGAGGATGTGGCCATAGCGATTAAGGCGCTATGTAAGTGATCTGGGGACGAACTGGGTAGCCGGTTCGAATCCGGGTCATTCCACTCCGACGAAACGTTAAGTGCATAAAGGTGGCTTACTGAACTACGTTATTTCTAGTGTATGATTTTCGCTGTTGGCTACTCTCTGAAAGCTGCTGTGTTCTGACGGAACACATCTGTGTGTACCGGTACAGCCAACACATTGAGTTGTGTACTACCATTACACAGTTTGTGTAGTCGCAGTACACATGCTTTGTACGGAAGAATGTGTTCTGCTGCTACACAAAGTGTGTACTGCTAGTACACAACCTGTGTGTTGGCTGTGCTGGTACACACAGATGTGTTCTGGCAGAACACAGTGTTTTCAGAGAGTAATTTCCAATTTTCCTCAATATTATTTCCAGCGATTTATGTCTATTTTTTATGCAAAAATAATGACATAATTTTGAAACAGGTTAAGTGTATATGGAGTATAGCCAAACTACAATCTATACGTATTTGTTTGTCACTGCTAAGTTCCTATTTTCAACATGTTGGTTTTCCGAAATTAAAAAGAAATTAAAAAAAAAAACTGAAAAGCTTTCTTTTATATACCGACTCCTGTGAGTTTCCATCATCTTGAGTAGTCCAGGTGGAAATAACACGTACTTACCATGCAATGATGCAATGTAAACAAACGGAATTGAAGCAAAAATTGAAGCACTCTTTCAAAAAGTATCATGTTACTTCAAGTTTTCCGGATCGAGAGGAATGGGGGTGGTGGTGGTGGGGGAGGGGGGGGAATTGATGCCACTGCGATACACCTTACAGAGATGTTAACCAAACCCCAAGATCTTATCATACATTTGTACCTCCTGAAAAAAATGTAGAAACTTGCTGAGATGAGGACAGACTTACCGCTTAATTGACGCGCTAAGTATCATGGGCGGTGGAAAAGGCGACGAACACCATCAAGATGGTGACAATCGAAGAGAACGTGACGGATCCAGAGAAAGACGTTTCAACAAAAAATGATCTCAATCGAACACAACTAATAGGCTAGTTTCCACATCATTTTGAAAAAGTTTTTTTTTTAAACTTTTAGTAAAAAAGGTAGGGAGGGGTTTAGGCCTAACTGGTTGTGCTCCCGTGTTTTTATCGGGAAGCTAGATAGGTGTTTCCATTTCTGATAACGCAGAAGGAAAATTTTTTTTTTGAGATCTCTAATATTCTTCGATCATTTACGGATCGTTCGAGAAACATTCAATTAAGTAATTACGTGAACAATTTTCAGAGTATATGTGATTCCGATCCTTCACAAACTGGGAATCGTCAATTTCTCCCGCCAGGGCCAAGCCCCATAAATAGCCAACCATTTAAAATTTACAAATCACTTGTTCTGTCAGGGAGAGGTCTGGACACCCATGTGTAGCTTCTGCGCTGACACTGGTTCATGTTAATCACTTTATTTTCGATTTTATTCTGCTTATTTCTTTGTCTAGGATGGGAAACCATTCAAGTGCATACATGTTGAGTTTTAGCCTTTGCTAAGAAAATTTCTGCTTGACAATGGAATGAAACTATTCTGAAACGCCGATTTTCAGTACTTGCTTGAGCCCCATTTGGCTTGTCTTTATATTAACTATTTTCGGTGGTCGTCCCTCAATTTTATTTCTAGAAATATTCGACTTTACTTACATTGGAAAGATATGCGTAATACACGACATTACATATATTATATACACGACATTACTTACACTGGAAAAACCACGATCAACTCCTTTCTCTCCCCCCCCCCCCCGTAATTGTACAGACCGAAGCCTTACTCGCTACTGATTGGTTACCGACAACCAAACCAGACCGACCTTGCTGTTTTGCTTGCAGTGAGTTATGACCACATTAGAAAAATGATGTCTTCTTCGTTATTCATCGGAATTTTATGGACACACGAAGCTGCTTTTCGTCAGGATTCGGCGTATTTACCCATATGAGGGCAATGACGTCACTTTCGTGAATCGTCGGAGTTTTACGGAAGCACGAAGATACTTCGCATCAGGCTGCGTTTAATTTTGTGAATCAGCAGCATAAAAATGAGGTTTAGGCCCACTTAAAACGAAATATCAATGCCGAAGCAAACGAAATTACAGATTGGATGAAGAAATGCGATGGGAAGTATCGCTACGACCAAATAGAGAAAAACATCGTAAATTCTAAACTTCATAAAATCGTAAACGTCGAAAACATCTTAAACAGCGAAGACATCATCAACATCGAAAAGAAATGATAACATCGATGAGGCTAGTATAATCAAAATTTTGTGTTAAAAACATTGACTGTTAATACTTCGTAAATACCATTTGTTGTCGTGTTAAATCTAGTAAGAATCGTTTTGTGGAAAGAAAGCCAAAATACTCATACCGACTGCCATTCGTGCTTTATTGAAATCTATTCGTAATTTGTGTATTTTAGCAGTCAACTCCTTTTCAACAAATTTCCCTCGACCTTCGGTTTCGGTAAATTAAACCATGGCTTGTAAGTGCACTGAACATTCAAATACTGTTTACAAAACAGTATTCAGCCATACAGGTTCAGCCATACAAGCATTAATTGCTTCGGGTGACATAAGGCTCGTCAAAATTAAAAGAAAAAAAAAAAAAAATTTGATGGTTATTTATATATATATATATATTTTTTTTAATTTTGACGAGCCTTATGTTTTGATGGTTATTTATAATATATACGTATTTCCATGAATCAGTTAATTCATTCACTCGAGTTGTCAATTATAGTAGTATAACAAGCTCAAAAGCTCATTTTTTATTATCCTTTTAATATTCCTCTAATAATTTGCTCTCTTATTTCAAAGGGCATCTCATTAAGGATTGTTGGAATGGTAAATTCAAGGCACCTTTTCCCATACGAATTTTTCCATGTTGGTACTTGCAACCAAGCGGGGAAAACAAAATAATAATAACTAGCTGTACTCCCGGCGTAACATACGCCGGGCCGGCTAGCTGGTTCCCGCATACCTGAGCTTAACACTGTAGTGGGCCCCGGTTTCCCCTATTGTGTGGTCTGAATATCCCCATCTCTGCTCCCTCTTTGAACCACTGCTGATTTGTGTTACGCAAGTAAATGTTTAATTTCAATGGAAGACGTTTCTCTGTTCTGATACCAAGCCCAACAAACCCAACAATGGCTGTGCATGCAGTGATTGTTACTCAACCAACTTTGAAACTCTTCCTAGTCCGCTCTTAAGACTGAATGTTCTTGGTGTTGACGGCCACTTACGGTCCGGCACTTACTTGTTGATTGTCGCCATCTTGATGGTGTTCGTCGTCGGTTCCATCTTCCGCATGACATTGCGCGTCAGTTGGGCGATAAGTCTGTCCTCCTGTCCGGTGTTTTTCAATTTTTGCAGGAGATACAGATGTATGACAAGATTTAGATTAGGGGTTTGAATAACATCTCTGTAATGTGTGGTGCAGTGGCAACCCGGACCACTGCACTGTGACTGAGGTTGGCGCTAATGACCAAGTTGTCGACGCGCCATTAAGCCTCAATCCTCCCCCCCCCTCTTAAGAGCTAGCTTTATTAATGCAATATGTCGATTGTTATAGGACATATCTGTTTGTTTGACATTGTCGGTCGCTCACCCTATTTCATTATACACCCTCTTTCATTGTAGTGCATAATAATGATGAATTTGCTTGCCCAACCTAAGCGTATTATATATATATATATATATAGATAGATAGATAGATAGATAGATAGATAATAATAATTCCAGGAGCAACCAAAAACGCATTTTATTTACACATTTTATTTCCCTAAAAACAAGAAACTGCATAATTCGAAGATCATGGTTCAGATAATATTTTTCGGTCCAAGTTATGCATTAAAGGTAAAATCCATCCAGGGGAAGGGGGGCAGGCGGGAAAGAGAGAGAGAGAGGAAAGGTTTGCGAATAACGCAGTCAAAACTGCATTGGTGTCAAAAGCGCGGACATCCTTTTCACCGAAATTATGGCGCCAGTGATTTATCACCATTATATTTCTGGCCGATTATCAACCATGAGTGCAGAGCAGCAGTTCATCAGGAGTGTCGATCGGGCTGTTTAGATATCTGTCGCGGGCTTGCAATAACTTCACGTCCAAAACGTCAATCATTGGGCCGCAGTCCATTACACGGTTCGGCTCAAGCTGTCGAACGCTTTTCCTCTGTTAATTTGCCACGCTCGTAGCTAACTCGGCACGTTCCCTCTTGTTGATGGAAGAGTAAAAAATGAAACTGATTGTGGTTTCAGGTTGCCTCTCGACGCGCTCCAGCTGCCTTGCTCCGCTTGTAACTCAACTTCCCGAAGGCGGCAGCGTGAAGTTATTGTAACTGTGTGCAGCACATTTAGCTGGGTTATGAAGATGTTAATGGGCACCCCTTGCTGCGAGATACAGACCGATAACAATAATGCAGAACGGGTTTTGTCACGATTTCCGGATAATCTGGCGTGGAAAGATAAGGGAATTGAAAGAAGAAAGGAAAGAAGGATGTGCGGAAAATAGGGGGACGGCACAGATGATGATATTTGTGGTTATTCATGGCAGAGAGAATGAAGTAAATAGCCTCACTACTAAAATAGCCATAGAAATAACATGGAACAATAAGACACCTTTCACTTGCTTTTTTGTGACGTGATGGGTTCCTAGCTGGCGATCCAATTTCCACCAAATCAGCTAAGTGATATACGGTACTATTTCCATCAGTATATGACCAATCGTCCACTGGCCATTGTTTTGGGATCTAGATTTGGGGCTTATTTAAGAGCTCTGTAAAGTGTGGCACAGTGGCAACCTGGACCATTGTAGCCTACTGTTACTGAAGTTTGCGTTAATGACCTAGCTGTGGACGCGCCATTAAGCCTGAATCCCCCCTCTCTCCTCCCTCGTTGTGCCTGTTGGAGAAATAACATGGCCGCCATGTTTTTCACCAGAAACATCCTAGCATGTCTGATTAAGTGATGGCCCTCCAACCTCAAGTCTTAAAGAAGGAATGAAGGATAGGAAAGGGAGGGCACGTTTACGCATTGGTTGTCCGCACCCAACAAAACGAATCACAGTTGACGAGCCATAACAAATTTGCAGCAGAAAAGTCTTCATGGGGGAGCAAAAGAGTTAACAACTGTGATGCAGAAGCGGCTAAAAAGCCACACAAAAATGAAGAAGAAGATGCGGGTGGAAAGCCAAAGAACAAAATGCAGAAGATGCGGCTGAAACGCCACACAAAACTATGAAGAAGAAGAATACGGCTGGAAAGCCACAGAACACAATGCAGAAGATGAGGCTGAAACGCCACACAAAAATGAAGAAGAAGATGCGGCTGGAAAGCCACAGAACACAATGCAGAAGATGCGGCTGAAACGCCACACAAAAATGAAGAACTAGAATGCGGCTGGTAAGCCACAGAAC
>JAHWFP010095162.1:2246-42563 GCA_023313725.1 Lithobius niger | reverse complement strand
TCCATTTTTGCCTTGATGTCTGTGTGTTGCTCCCCTGTTTATCACCGTCTAAGTGATGAGGTTTTTTTCGAGGTTGATGGCGAAGCGAAGGATGGAGGATAAAGTTCGCGATGTGTCGATGTCGGATGGCAATGTGGATGTAGGATCACATCGCACTTAAGCGTCCAAATTGACGCATGTCAACATGCCGACGACAGGAGAGCACGATCGGACGTGGCTTCCGTTAGTTGTCGGGGGTCGAGTCAAGCTGCTGCTCATCATAGCGTTTCAAACCTTTGCTGGCTGTCACAAGCCCCTTCAGACAGGCGTTCACGGCATATCCTCACCCATCTGTCAAAGTTAAGAGAGTGCCGGTTCATAATATGTCAGCTCGTATAATGCCAGTCTACAAACAGTTTTAATTTTGTTCCGCGCAGGGCTTGCAAGCTCGGCTGCTCGCGATTCGGGCTCAGTAGGAGAACAAGGCTGCAGGTCCGTCGGTGCCGGGCGAGCGAGGACGAACCGATCGTACGCGGTTGAGCACCGTAGCACGGCGGCGGCAGTCTCTGCCACAAAACACCGTTGTAGCGCCCGTGCAGGAATAGCGAGCGGCTTGTAGCGTCGTATTTTTTACGTTTCCTAGACGTTGCGAACCATGGATACATTCGTTTTATGTGCTGCATCATCTCTATGGATTCATGCACGACTGGGAGATTTTTGTTTTCGTCGTTATCTTTTTTTTTTTTTTTTGCTGCTAGCCGTTGAGTGTGCGTTTGTGGCGTCTAGGGGTAGGAGAAAGGGGGGATTGTTTGCAGCTGCTGGGTGTAAAACTGAAAACTACGAATACGTGTATCGACGATTAGTACCATTCGGGCGTTAGTGATCGTTGTTACTACTAGAGAGATGCACGCGCGAAAATTATTGTTTACTAAAACGCTCCTGTTATTGGTTGTAAAATACGGTTGTGGTCGAGTCGTGATGTAGCCTAGCTTAAATCTTTAATTCAGGCATACCTAAAAGAAGAATGTTGGTGATTTACGATGTAGGCCTTACCTAAAATATATTATTAAAAAGGAAAATCTAGAGTTGTACCTACGTGATCTACTTTTTATTACAACACGACGAAGTGAGACGGTTACGAGACGGCCAATCCGTAGGCCTAATCCGATATAAACGAGCAGTATTGTTGAATTTTTACGCTCATTTTGTTCGTACAAAGGGTCATAGAGATGCGTGTAGGATGCAGGGGTTAGGCCTAATCGTCTCCATTTCATACCAATTATAGTTTCGAATAGGCCTACTCCCTCGTTTGAAAGTTAGGCCTAACCGTCCTCTCGTTGTACGGCAGCTTGCTCTTTGTAGCAACTAGCCGAAGCCCGAGTAGGCTGCGAACCCTGCTCGGCTAGCAAGAGTCGAGTCGACCCAGACATAAAAATCGCTTCTCCCACGATTGCTGCTTGCTTTTAAGAGGGAGCTAAAGCTCATGGATGTGTCTGCCTGCCTGCTGCTTTCAAGGTTTTTGTTATTGCCAGAAAGTTTGCTTGCTTGGTTTCGCGACCGTCGACGGCTAGGTAGTAGTTAGGTATGGAACTGTCGCGACCGCTGATTTGATGACTATGATCATAGTGAGATTTCGAAGAGGGGGGGAGAGAAACAAAATAAAAGTCGCAGGCCATCTACAAAGCGACGAGGAGTTAGATTGGAGATTCGCGAGCAAACTGCTTTTGCTTCTCTGTATTTTTTTTTTGTTGGCCCTTTATTTTTAATTTTTTTTTTTGCACCCAGGAAATGGCTTGTCTTGCTCAAGCTTGCCCTAGACTCTACTGACTCAAGAGTTAAGCCGAGGCGAAGTGAATGAGTTAATGAACGGCTGCAAAAGAGAGTCAGCTAAGCTAAAGTGAAGGTCGGTCTCTGCTTTTTTTGAGCTGAACAAATTTGAGATTTTTTGAGGAGAAAGCCAAGCCACACACATAACGCCGGTTTTAAAAAAAAAAATAACCCTGTGATTACGAAGTCGGTACTTGCAGATTAAATTACGAAGTCGGGGCTTGCAGATTAAATAAAACGCACCATTGATTTCGTAATTTTGAGCTTTGCCGTTTGTAATAGCTGTGACGCTGTTTTATTTTCTCTCCGTTTTATGGAGCGCTTTTTTGTGGCGTCTGAAATAACTCTTTTGTTTTTCTTTTTTAATTTGTTTGTTGACGTTTTTTGAGAGTTTGACTGTCCCTTCTGTCTGTGGTATTTTAAATCCTTTAAAAATAAAAGACAAACCTTTTTTTAAATCGCATCTTAAATTTAGTGTCATTTTGTTACATTTTCTAATAACAGTTTCGGTGTCTTAGTTAGGACATGTCAGTAAACGTGTTTCTAGGTCTGAAACTATTCGGTGCACAAGTTCATACAAAACCTTCAACAAATAGTTACACCACTGATTTGAATAGGCTTTTTAATTTTTGGACGGGAGAGTGCTTGTACTTGGTTTGTGGGCACGTAAATTTAAAGGTAGCTTTGAATCTCGTAATCCGAACTACTGTTTGAAGTTTTGTATGGTATAATTATAGGCCTTGTAACCAATTCTTGTTACGCTGTTTAAATTCGTGATTGTTTTATGGTTTGTTGTGTTACTTCACAATTCGTGCAGTCACGCATTCACAACGACGTTTTTTTTTTGTCTCTCTGGTTACATTCATTGTGAAGTGTTGATAGGTTCTCTGTTGGCTAGTTGTTTTATATTTTTACTGTTGTCTCTTATGTAATCGTCGGCTGAAGGTTTCCAATCCACAGTAAACAGCACTTTTACAATGGCTTACTGCATAAATATAGGAAGCGCAATTACACGCGCCACTACACAAATCACTGTTGCACATTTCAAATTTGGCGACAAGGTTACCAGTTTCTACATAGCAGTTTTTACGAGCCGTTTAGTATCAATGGTTGCGCGTTCAGCTCATTTCAACACTTGTATCCATTATGGATGTTGAGCATTACTGTAACGGGAGTGCCCTGAAAAATTTTACCGGTACCTTCCAGTAAAACGGATACTGCGGAATTTTAAATGTTCCTAATTTGACATGGTGTTGATGTGGCCTTGTTGCTTATTCGAGACATTGTAACAACGTCAGACTCGGTGAATTATGGCCTCGTTGTTGAGTCTTCTGTAAGTGGTAGGCAATTTTTGTGAGTTTGTTCGGTAAAGTGGGATTGTTTCCTTTCTTAATTAGGCCTATCATGAAGTCAGCAGAAAATCCTAATATTTTTCAATCGGTGATATTGACAAAATAAAAAGTTGGATTATTTTATTAGCTACGTCCGGGGGAGGGGAGGAAGCAGCAGCAGTAGTACGTTGATAGTTTACAAGGTGGCGCCTCATGTAGGTCCGAGGTTAGGCCTATATTATCACGTGTTTTTTTTTTATATACATCTATTTGCACTGATCTATTTACATTCGTTAGTCACCTGGTAAACCAATTCGGCCAAAATATGGGAGGTGATTTTTCTCTCGGACATGGGAGTGATGATAAAATCATACGTATAACACCTGACACCCTCTACGTGTGTTTGGCAGAATGAATTGTGTCCATAACACCCATACTTAATTATGATCATCTATGTTAATCGTCACCCTCTATTTTCATTAAAGTGGTTCGTTTTCACGTAATCTGCAATTGCAGTCTCCTATTCTGTTGTTTGGTTTTTCTATTTCAAGGTGAAAATAGGTAAGCGATGTAAACACTCCAGCACAACTAGTCGTTATTTTTTTTTGTAAGCATGCACAATGTTTGCTTACAAAGGTAACCCAGAAACCGGTTAATACATTTTTTTTCCAACAGCGTCTGGGTCTAACCGAGTTCGCACACTATGTATGCTACTAGCTACCCCGTCCCTAGTCTTGAAACCTCTTCCTGCCGTTGCCGGAGCGCCACTACCGGCATGACTTGCGTGTTTCCGTCGACCTCGTGTTCGGCCTTGTCACCGTTTATGGTCTATTTGAGGTTGTGCTTTAAACCTATTTGCTATATTAAACTCAAATACTGCGTTTTGAATAGGTTTAATAATAATAATAATTTTGTCGAGTTAATATTTGATGTTATTTATTCGCAGTGTTGGTTTATTGCAGTTTCCAACAACTTTATTGGCTTGATACGTTTTCTTTTTGTCTTTGCGATAGGGGGAAAAGATTAAAGGAATTGAGGCTTTACTATCTTTGTGTTAGTAATTTTCTCCTTGGTTATGGTTAGGTTCAATCCTTACTGAGAAAGTCTGTCGAAAAAAGTGAGCCTAGTGATCTCTGTTTTCATTCATTGTAGTGGTGTACAATTGTAAAGTTAATCAACTTATAATTGGACCTGGACAGTGGTTTGACATTATGTCGATTCATTTGAACTTATTGTGAACCTTTATTGTTTTAAATAGCGAAAGTGATTGTGTACAACATTCTAAATACTATGTCCTACCCACTGAAATATGCTTCTGAGAGTACACATCTCTGTGTACCGGCAAAGCCTACATACTGAGTTGTGTACCAGCAGTACACAATTTGTGTATTGGCAGCCTACACCTGCTTTGTCAGAAGAATGTGTTCTGTTGCTACACAAATTGGGCACTGGTAATACACAACTCATGTGTTGGCCGTGATGGTACACAGATGTGTAGTGTCAGAACACAGTGTCTTCAGAGAGTACGTCACCTTCCACATGAATTGTTTAACAAAAATACCGGTAGCCGGCAATTTTTCCCCTCAATTGAATCGTGTACTGGTAGAACACTGTGTAACAATGTGTAGGCTATTGTCAGTGCCCAATCTGTTGTGCCAGTGCACAAGCCATGCCATGTGGACTCTGACTAAGCTGTCAGTGCACAGAGTCTTCAGAGAGTTCAGCATGTGATGTCCTGGGCAGTTAAGATAAATTAACAGCCAGTGTAGTTATTTTTGTGCACGATACTGGCTGTTAATTTATCTTATCTGCAAAAAGTGCTGAAACTTCTCAGTCCTGGGCAGTGCCAGAAATACAACCGTAAATCTGAATTAACAGTAAGTCGGCAATACAAGGGTCTGCATTTTATTATTGTATGCTCTAAACTCGTGCAATTTATTTAAAACAAAAAATACACTAGGCCTAACTACGTGCCTTGTAATGTCCACTCTCGGTTAATCTGGTTGAATCGACTTCGAACCTCAGATATCCTCTGATTTTATTTTCCTGTCAATTTTGTTCCTCGTTTCTTGTTATCTACACTTAGATTTCTTTTTTTTTTGACAAATCAAGAAATGATCTGCACAGCATTCCTCCACTTAAGTTGATCCTCTGGTGATAATTGAGATTCTGTTGTTTTTGTATTTTTTGGGACAGGTTAACGTCAATTCGGAGGATAGTGAAATTGGCGTTGCGAGTAATACACAGTTTGTTCCTATCTAGCATGAATCATTTCACCTAAATTAATAATAGTACTAGAATGTTGTGCTTTAATTTTCGTGTTATATCTTCACGCTGCTGCATTATGTTTTTTTTCCTGTATTATGTGTGGGTAAGAGATTTTTTTTTTAAAGTATTATATCCTTGAATTATTGTTATTATTTCAGTTACTGAAGCTTGGCACGATTTGACTTGACTTTCTTTTTCTTTCTTTCTCCGTTCCTTTCGAGTGTTGTTGCTCAGTTCCGGTAGGCTAAAGACCTAATTCATCTAAAAGCTCGTTTTTATGATGAAGCTCACTACTAGCCTACAAACGTAGAAAGCGCTTCTAGTTCTTTGTGGAGAGTGGTCATAAATTATTAGAAAGGGAGATCCACCCACCCCCTCCACTCAACCCAACCTGGCATTCGATACTCAAAATTGAGTGGCGCTTTCATGGATTTATTCATCCGTCCAAAGCCCCAGGCTATGTGTTCGTTTGCCGGTTTACCAAATTTTGTGCTGGCATGCCATTTAAATGCAGAAATAATCTTTCATTAATGGTCGGTAATATACCCTGTCTTGTGTAAAAAATTTAAGACGTCTGATTGGTGCAGCGTTGTAAAATCATTGTTTTTAATGGATTTTAGGTATTACAACGTGTTTAAAATAACAAAAATTGCAGTTAATTATTTTTTCCTGATTCTAATAAATAACGTTAGACGTAGTTTTAAAGTCTGTATTGCCTGCCCACGTGACCAACGCCTTCTGCTGTGCTATTAAAAAAGTATTCCAACTGAAAAATAAATTGTGTTTTTATTTATATTGGTGGGAGAATGGGTTAAATACGAAACAAACCGAAAAAACCGCAGCCAGCATACATAAATTTTAAACATCATTTGTGCAAGCTTTTATTCGTACTTTAGTCTCAGTTGTAGCATAATACGAGCAGAAAAGTTTAACGCCGATAATAAAATGTGAGCATCTAGTGTGCAGTTAAAGTTACGTGAAATGAACGTTGTTAGAATAAATAGGCCTAATTCATAGAATTCAAAGACTTCTAGTGTTTTATTGTGACCATATCCAAGTATTGTTTTAAGCTGTGAAGCGACGGATGGAGTCTCTCTGTGACGGGGAACGCCGTCCGTCTCTTGCCGTGTCTCTGCGTGGCTGGAGCGGGAACGATTTAAGCCTAGTGCCTAGTAGTTGGCATGTGCGCGGCGGTGCTCAAGCTGAAGCCCGGTATCGATTCGTTTTGCTTGCCGGCTAGCAGACTAGGCTTTGCCGGACGTAGTAGGGGTCAGTCGCTTAATAGCATACCGTTCAGTCAATCGACTTCCAATACGGTAGTCATCTAGGCTACTGCCACATAAACGTGACATGTTCGTGCGGGTAACTTGTGCTAGATCAATAAGCTGGAAAGTAAAGGGAATTTATTATCATTCCCATTCGTTTGTTGTTGTGGTGTATGGATTTGTGTTGAACACGTTGCTACTTCGAGTTTTGGACCTTCTCTGCTTTTTTTCGTTTGATAACGGTGTTCGTTTATTCGCAAAATGTGTTGTGGTTTGTGTTACCCGCAAATTATTAAACTGTCGTTTAAGTTGCCGCTGTATTGATGGGTGTTATTATTTTGTAGTACCTCAAGAAATTAGTTAATTTACACGTATTTGTTAAATTACTAGGCTGAATCTTGTTTAAAAGTGATGTTCGTTATTTCTTGTTTTTACTTTTGTTGTGTGATCACTTCTCCGTTCGTTGTTTACAGTTTGTTAAAAAAAAAATCGATGTAGCCTCGAAATCGTCGAATCCGTTAACCCTTAGCACATTTCTGCCCGTCACGCAGGTTTTTCGATGAAGTGCTGATGACTTAGCCATTTTTGGATAATAATAATAATGTAAACATTGGAGTTTATCTTCCTGAATTGGTAATACGTATTACTAAGTTTTAAGTTATTTAACCTAAGAAACTTAGGCAGAATTGATTTTTTAAAAGTGATGTTGGCAGCTAGCAGTATGTCCTTCATCCATGTTGGGGATTTAGGTACACCCATATTTGATTGAAAGAAGGCGTCCGGTCAGCAGCTTAACACATTCTGGAAGTTTATCTAAATTCTCCCTAATGTTATCCATAATCTTTTCTCATTTTCATGGCTGCCTTGTTTAGTCTCGTTAGTTATTTATACATTCAGTATTGATGTTCATGTGTGTTCACAGTCGAATTTTGGTGTGGGTATGTCGTGAAAGTTTAACTTTTGTAGCAGTTGTCGTTTTTGGAAAATGGCTGTCTTTTTGTTTTTGTCTGTCTCCCTTGGCTTCTCAGGGTGATTTTAGCGTCATGGCCGCGCCGCTATCAGCCAAACGCTTGAGCCTCTCGTCACCCGGAAACGGTTCGCCCGAACACCGCTTGTCTGTCGGCTTTTCTTTTTCCCCTCATCGTCTACTATGCCTTGTTTATGGCCCCTATTATCAAAGGCGTCGTTCGGGATGTGTTCCTACTTATTACATACAACCGTTTCTGAAACCCATGTCCTTGTTGTCGGGGGTTCCCCTACCTGACGAAGCAACAACGCCGAGGCGTAAAGAAAGCGCGATTAGATATCTTTTGGTATAGTAGGGTCTTTACTAAACTCAACCTGTTACGTGTTTTGGAGATATAGATAATGCTGAAGGTCTAGTCTTCGTGTATACAAAATGGCTGTTCGTCCGGACTGCCTTTGCGTGATCAATCAATTCGTATTTGTTGGCTTGGTATCGCTGCTCTTTATTCAGATGTGGTATGGATTTTTTTTTTGTCTGCGTGTGTTGTGACCTGAGCTGAACATTTTTTTAAGGACTCGTACAGGGTAGATGTGATAACGTAATGTGAATATGTGTGTGTTTTGGTCTGGATGTGTGTGCGGTTTGATGCGTAGCGTCAAATCTGCTCTCGCATTCATGCCTGCCATAAACAATTGATGGCTCCTGAGTGACGAGTGATGCGCTCTGATCCGGTGTCTCTGTGTGTCGCTGTTACTTCAATATTAAATATTTAACGGTCTTGTTTTAAGCCTGTGTGTCGTCGTTGATGTCTGTTATGTAGGATGGCTTGTCTTGTCAGCTGCCTTACATCGTCTACCGTACGTTTTTTTTGGTCTTGGAAATGGAACAGAATTGGATTTGAAATCCGAAGCTATGTTTGTTGGGAGAGGGATGTTCTAATAGTATTTTTCTTTTAAGCTTCAAATAATGATTTGACTTTGCTGTAAAAGTCATGTTTTCAGGCGCAATACTGTAAAATACAAAATACATAATACTTTTGTCGTTGCTTTATGCTTATTTTTTTAGTAACCTAAAACATTAGTTACCTTAATACGTTAACAAGTCAATAAAGTAACTTTCGTAACTTTAAAATCTACTAAACAAAAGCAACTATACAAACTTAATACATCGCTGGATGCACCTGTAATTATTTGTTGACTGACGTATATAATCTATCATTAACTTCCATCACTGTCTTGGACAATAAGTTAGCTTAATTGGTAATATCAGCACTAATCTTAATAATTAAATGTTATTCAATAAGTTCAATACGTTTAAAGGAGATAACATGCTGTATACTGTTTCATTTTGCTCTTTTTTTAAACGCTTTTTTTTTTTTTACCTACGTGCATATCTATCGATATGTGAGCCTTTTTGTGGCAAATAAAATGTGTTTTATTGCATAAAATGGTGTGTGATTGAATATCTCGTTGATTTTGAGTTTATTCCGACATAATATCTCATTAGGTTAAAAATTACAATATAAATTATACAAGTTCTCAACTTCCTCTAACAAGTTGCCACTTTCTGTGACTTTTGTATGCTCTGGGATATCTATTTGTAGCTCCAAATGTGGGCCTAACAGCACGTGTCTGCAACACAATATATATTGCACACAAAACACTGCATCGTTAACTTGTCCTGCCTATGCGTTCCGCTGCACACTAAGAGGCGGGCAGTCTTAAATTGCCGGTTAGGTTGTCATTTTTTGGTATGACCGAAATTTGTTTTGGCGCCTTTGCATTATAATTAATTTTTATGACTTTTTTGATGACCAGGATTTTATTATTGCTTAAACTGTTGCGGCATCCCTGACTCGAATTGCGTACACAGTTTCTGTATACAGAAAGCGGTGTTGCTAAAGAAATTTATTGCCCTAACTTGTTAAAAAAAATAATGGTACATTCATGTTTGGTCTTTAAATTGTAGTCAGTCTTTGAAATTAGTTCATTCCACTGTATGTTCCAGTGACGTTCTGTCAAATTTGGGAAAGATTTGTTAAACGGATGCAACTTTTGGTCGGCATCTTAAAAAAAAGCCATTCAATCTCCAAGGGAAAAAAAAAAAAAAATGTACCCGCCAGAATATTTTAAAATTTGCCTGGTAGTCTTTCACACACATATAATATATATATCTTCTGCAAATGTTTTGAAACCTTAAAATTGCTTTGTTTATCGTATCATGCACCATTGAGGTAATTCTATAGGCCTAAACACTTTATCCTTGATATCGTGAAGTTACTAAAAAAAAGTCAGGTTTTCCACGTTCATGAAGAGAATAGAAACGATACTGCAGTTATTTATTCAGTCTTACGTAGGTTAAAAATAACTAAATAAATAAATAAATACAAATGCAAACTTGTTCTCTTTGTACTTGTTGCAAAGTAAAACAATTAGTAAAGTAACGACTGACATTGCTCTATATAATTGTAGAATGAATTTTGTGAGTACTATAAAATCAGCACTGTCATCTCCTTGTTTATGAGTAGGGCCAAATAACCTGTGTGGTGACCTGCCCTTTTCCTTCAATTATTGTTCTGGAAGACTGCCATTTATGGGGAATGTCATAGTCTACCATTTATGTCTGATGCATTGCATAACGAGAATTTTCCCATCTTTAGTTTGTACTGTACTGGCCGGTTTTATTGATAATTAAAATGTCTTAAAAAATTAAAGCAACATTAGCTTTATAAAATGCTGCGGGAATATGCTCGTGTATGTTGGTTGGCAACTAATACCACGAATAGAAGAAGTGCTTTCACTTCAGGGGTAAATAGAAGGTGATCCTAGTATCTTCCCAGTCAGGTTTACCACCTCTTGGGTTAGCCTGTAAGTCCAGACTTAGATAAGTATAAAGCAATGTTTGGAAGTGTTAGGTAATGTTCTTATTTCTTCAACCGTATTTATAACGCTTATGTCGTAAAGGTTTGAATGAATGGATTTTATACCAGTAATTGACAACAATATTAATTCATTCTTCCACTTTTGCAACTTTACAAAACCCTTTTTAATCTTTTGCACTTTCGTAATTCCTGCAATATTTCGTCATTCTTGCTTGCTGGGTACAGATAAGAATTTGGCCGAAATCTTATCGAAAGCAGTAAGTGTTTGCTTAATGATATGGATTTATGCCAGACACCTTACTGAAACACCTTACTAGTACTCTCCTTTTTTTGTGTGCTGTTGCTATGATCCACAGTGTTATGCGCATTACGTGTGTGATTTTTAAGTTTTTGAAGGCCTATGTGCTCGGCAGCCTGCTTTCCTATCTTCCATAAACCTTGTACGCTATGCATATCGCACAAGTTTTGTATATCAAAAAACAAAATTGGCGCGTTTTTTCTTTGCCATTTTTAGGCTGGCCATTTTAACCGTGTCTTAATTCTAGTAGGAAAATTCTAATATATTTGCATGAGCTGCTGTCCAGCTATGTAGGGCTTGGCGAAGCTGTCGTTCAGCAAATACTTAAAATTTTTCAAAAGATTCCCATCATTTAGGTGTACAGACTGTATTGTTATGCTTCCGAGGATGTTGCTCATAATTGGACAAATACCAACTACAGTACAAAATATTTGTTAGTCAATACCCTGAAGGCATCTCTTCTTTTTTCACTTTTAAGATTAAATGACCACAACTTGGAAATAGGCCTGTATATAATATAAAACAAAGCGCTAATGCTTTATTTTTATACCGAGAACAGAATGTAAAAACCCAAATTATGAGAACTGATTTAACAATTTGATCTGCTATAGAACCCTATGTGTGTGGGCCATGGTATTTCAATGTCGGACTGTCAACGTTGGAAATTAAATTGCCGGTCTTGAATTGAAAAAAAAAAAGCTGTAAGTGAACTATGCTCACAAATTGAAACGTAGATCATTCTCTTATGAGGGAGGTCTGATTTTAAATACAAATCACACGTTCAGAACCTTACACATTTTGTGCAAATGAGTAATACTTGTGAAAATAAAATGTACAATTAAATAAAGGTGTGTGGCTGTCTGCTTTACGGCATTAAAAGAATGTACATCACATTTTCAAAGATAAGTTTGTGCTGTCCAACTATAAAAGCATGAATAGGATAATACGGCTTAAGGAATAAGATAACATAATGCTTCAGAAAATATTATTCCTGTAGCTCAAGTTCGGATGACTAAGTTGCATACTTTGCAAAGGTCAGGTCTCTGAAACTTACTGCAGGGTTCCCACCAACCTGGAAACCTCGGGAAATTTAAACTAATTTGAAACTCGGGGTGGGGGGGGGGGGGGGCAGGAAATTCACAGGTTTTTCACACAAAAAAACCTGGAAAACTCGGGGAGAAACCAAAGCCACACTGTCTGAAATGCATTAAACACATTTTGTTAAAACATTTATGGTAAAACAAATTTATCCTTGCATTTTTGTCTTGACACCTAAAAGTTCATTTGATCCGCCTTACTCTTTTGCACTAAGTGAGCCCTAAATACAGGTCAAAACTTGGCAAAATGTGTGGAAAAAATTCCTTCCTCTAAATTACGATAAATAGCCTGGAAATTGACCTCAACTACTCTGGAATATCAGAATTATATTAAATTGGAATGTCCAGCAAGAGAGATAATTTCACAACCTGCCTTAAATTCCTGCAATATTTGACGCTTCGTAAGACGCTTCATGTCCAAATTAGTATGTTTGTAGAACTGGTTTCGTAGCCGTGATGCCCGTAGCATAATTCCATGGCAATATAAAACTGTTAATAACATTTAATCAAACATGTGGCCTTAGAAAAACTTCCACTTTGTGCATGGAACCATTACTTCCTATGGAATGCTATGTGTGTATAAACTTCAATTTTCCATATGTTTTGACAATTAATGAGTTTAGTATTCCTGGATTTTAATAAAGTCACTCACCGGTATAGGAAATGCTTTAGCATCCAACTGTAAGGAAAATTTGTCCGATAGTGTGTATTTTGACTTTTAAAATATTTATAGTTTTCATTAGGTAGAATTCAATGCGCCGTCTGCCGTGCTTCTGTGAACGTATTAATCTAAAAGCTGTAAAATTACAACAACGTGGTGCAGCTGGGACTGTCGCATTAATTATGTGATAGGAAATTTCACTATAAAACTAGCGAAAGAGGATATTGTCAGTTTTTTTTTGAACAAAAAATACAATGCGCTATAAGTTAATGATATGGCAAAAAAAAAAAAACGTGAACAGTTATTTGAACATTGGCTGAAAAGTTCCTAAAAAATGTAGAGCTTTTAAGTTGCTCTATAAAGATGTAGTTATCTATCTATAGGACTTACGGATATTTTATGAAGGATTTATGTCAAATTTATTGAACTGAAAAGTTATGTGGAGGGATGGGAGAACAATTCCTTGTTTACTCTGAATCTTGTTATTACACCAGAATGGGGTCACAGTATTTTCAAATTTTGACTCGAACCTATCTGTGTACATTCTGAACAGAATTGTGTACTTACATATTGCACAAGAAGTTGGCAATGTCAGTGGTGCATCCAGGATTTTTTTTTTGGGGGGGGGGGGGGGCCGAGGGTAGGTGGTCGGCAAAGCCAAAAGAAAATTTGTAAATAGGACTCCGAGGTGCTCGATAAAACTGCTCATTTTTGCAGCACAGTTTCACTGCCCCTGACATTTTAAATTGTCAACTTTCAGAATTGTTCAATGTTAATAAATTCATTAGGGCCTGTAGTCTACTTTTGTCAAATTGTACTGTTAAATTGCGAGTGGGGGGGGGGGGGGGGAATGCTGGGTACTTGCGACCACGTGTGTGCACATATCCATTGTAAATAAAGATTAAAAAACAATTTTCCAACAATGCCATCAGTAAAGCTCGCCTCACAATAGATTTTCAGTCAATAGCAAAGGAATTTTTATGTGAACACGTATAAGGCTTATTTCACAGCAAAAAAATGTGGGTTTGTGAGTAAATTTAAAATTACTGACATTGCAAAATTTCGTTTCCATATTTAACACGATATAGATTTTATAAAATAGGTGTAGGTTAGGTACAGGAAGGTTATTTTACTACTCCCAAATCTTAAATTATAAACCACTAAGGCCATTCGGCTAAGAAATTTTAAAATAGCTGTATTTTACGCTTGGTACACCTCTACATGCATATTCATTCTTGTTCAATCCCCTATGCAAACTGAAATTTTCAGTATTTTAGAGTTAATCCTCCGTATGTATGGGCATATTGGACCATGCCTTGCACGTGTTCATATTGTTTGTGGCATGGTAACCAGACCTCCATAACGAACTTTGTTCTTCTCCGTTGTGAAATTACTCTTCTACACAAACAGTTAAAAGCTACTAAGCTTCGGTCTTCTCCTTGGAAAATGTTTTACTGTAGAAATATAGTAGTCTGATTGCTAACGAGCGTAAAACGAATGCTTAGCTCGAAAATTTTTTACATAAGCAATTTAACAATCCTTTCCTCAATTCAAATCTGCCTTTAATCGGCTAAATTAAAATTTTATACAGGCCAAGAACAAACCGACAAGCATTTCTTTGTTTGTACTTTGGCCTATACCATGGAAAAAAATGCCTTCGTTAAGAGTCAACTTGTAGGTGATTTTTGGTGGTGATCAGAAAAAACTCTTTGCATGAATCATCAAGTGTGATTTTAATTTGTTTGATTTTACAAGCCAGCATGTACTGAATCCATTTTTTTTTTTTACTCTACATTACTTCACGACGTCAAGATTTGAAATAGATCTGACAAAATTTGCTGTATTGACGAAGTTCATCGCAATTACAAAAAAATTTTGTTTCTTTAGGCCTATTTGTTTTTTCCCGTTGATTGGTGGTTTGGTTTTTGTTCAGGCCTGTAGCCTATGTAGTAGTTTCTATAATTTTCGTTACTGAATTTTGCTCATTATCCAGCTATGCGTTTGGTTTTGTTGTTAGGCCTATAGTTGTTTACTCGTTAGGCCTATCTGATAGTTATATCCGTTTTGTTTTTACCTGTAGATTTTCTACGTCACTTTCGACAAATTACTGGAAGAATGTGCACCTTAAAGTAGTTTAATTTTCCTGTATTAAGAGCCGATGCATCTTTTCATTGTTGTTTTAGTCATTATTTTGCACAAATAATGACAGTTTGTTGAAGTGGCAGATGCTAAAATATGTAAATCTTCGTACGCCATAGAGAACATAGCCTGCAATGTTATTGCTTTTCGGGTCTTTTGATTTCTAAACAACTATGATTGTATTGTA
Source organism: Lithobius niger (assembly GCA_023313725.1). NCBI lineage: Eukaryota > Metazoa > Arthropoda > Chilopoda > Lithobiomorpha > Lithobiidae > Lithobius > Lithobius niger. The sequence continues at coordinate 27,663 of JAHWFP010095162.1, read as the reverse complement.
TCTCAAGCGCTTGTTACTGGACGGACGAAATAACAGTTGGAAACTGAAAATTTATTAGGTAATGTGGCTAAATAAAATTATAAATCATAAACACGTCCTTACAACCTAATTATTGCTTTTTTATTAGAAAACTACTGGTATATGAAAGGGGCGGGAGTATAATTTAAATTTCGAATTGCATAATTCTCGTTTTGTATATCATAACTTCAAAATAAAATTGCAACAAACTTTAATCACTGACATGGAAAGCTGAACATAACGCCAGCCTAAAGATTGCAAAAATGGCATGTTTTGTTTTTATTGCTTCTGTCTACGTAAAAAAAAAAATCGCATAATTTAATTGAATTAACAGTAATTATTATAACAAATTCGCTGAAGCGGCCTCCCTTTAATTCATCGCCAAGAAATACTGTTATAAAGTAATCCCACTTGTTCAGTGAGCTCATTTATGTCGTATCAGAAAAATAAATTCTCTTATCAGTACATACTATGTTTTTTTTTCTCTTCCGTTAATAGCGTAGATAATAATTGTCGGGGAATGGGAAGCGTTTGGATGTCTGTATTTCATTGGAAGCTCTTCCTGATGAATGAGCTTGGAATCTTGGTTTCCGTACCTCTAAATTAACTTGTCGATAAATCTTATTTTTTAATCGCTGTTGTTGATGATGATAACATGGTATAATTTTGGCAGCGTCCTGTGCAAACATACATATAATTTGGAATAACACTGTGTAATAAAGTTTGGCAATAAAATCGTGAATTGATAAGCTTTACACTAAGTAGTTAAGTTATTAATTTTCTTTTTTTGATATCGTGATGTATTTATTTTATTATGCTGGTAATGGAATATTAAAGGGAAATCTGAAGTCAGGTTTATACAAAAAATCATTGATTTTTAGTTTTAATTTATGTCAAGTCGCTGTCGTTGATTCATTTTTATTTACACTAAAACAAAGAAAGTGCCTTATCTGTGTCAAAATGCAGTTTCTTGGTGCTCTTTGAGCCTAGCCGTAATATTAAGAAAAGGTACACAATTTTATATGCTTAAATTATTTATTATATGCTTATTTTTTTTATTCTTGTTTCTCGTACCAATTTGTAACTTGAGTTACTTTACTTATCAAGCATAAGTAGATTAAGGTAAATGGTGCCATCTGATGCAGCAAAATTTTTGCAAATCATAAAAACAGACAAATAAGGCCTACTTTAATTTTCGGCATCTAATTTGTGTCTTGTTCACAAAGTTAATACCTAAAAAAAAAAATTGGGGAGAATTCCACCACCAGGGCCCACAATCAGGGTCTGCCATCTTAAAAACTGACGTGATTGTGATTGAAGTGATGCCCCAATTTTTGTTTTTTAGTTTAACTTTGTGAACAAGACACGAATTAGAGGCCGAATATTAAAATATTTGTGACGTGCAAGTATTTTGCCGCGTTAAATGGCACCATTTACCTTAGTGTAACTTTTGGTTAAATCTAACGCACTCCCACATAATTTTAAAACTCTTGTAGTACAGTCTCTTTTTAAAACTGTTATTGTAGTCTATTCGTAGTGTGAGAGGTGAGCGCTATTATTACGTGAATGAAAAAAAAGGTTCATTGTGAGAGATCTGAAATATTTTGGCCATTTGCCAGTCATTATTCGTAGACATTTCTCATATATTAAGTGAGAAAACATGTTTACTAAGTAAACAAACATTTAGACACTCCTACCTAACACTTCTTTAGCTGAAAAACACATTTAAAGTGTTCGGAAATGGTATGAGTTGGGAAAAACCTTTCAAAACATTAACCTTTATTCAGGCTATTGCTGCAGACATGAAGTGAATGAAAAATAAAACACTAGCGTTCAGTTTGCAACACTGAACGAACACAGTGACAAGCGTTTCTGAAAATAGTGTTTAACGAAAAGGCTTATTTTATCATGTGTTGTAAAATAAACACACTGTTCTAAACACACGTGTTTAAAAACAGTGTTTTGTATGTTGCTATCTGTTTTACATATATGTGTTCATAAAAGTGTTGCAGATTGAACGCTAGCGTTTTATTCTAAACGCATTTCACGTCAACAACGCTATATACAATGTTTTAATGTTTTGAAAGGTTTCTTCTCAGCCCATGCTATTTGTAAAATGCTTATAATATGCGGTTTTCGGCTAACAACTTCTAAATATGTTTTTCTAGGTGCATCCATAATATGTTTATGTAAAGACACGTTTATATGAATATGCCAACAAGAACTAATCCATGCTTGCATTACTAAATCGTCCATTTAAAATACAAGTTTTAAAAGTGTTTTATTTAAATTATGGCATACATAACCAAGAAAATGCTGGTCTTTTTAGCCGTCGGATCGGAAAAAAAAACAACAAAAAAACCACGGTACTCTCTATAGTCGACCTGGTAATACTTTCATGCATGGAAAATGATACGCAATTGAGCTTAATGTCCCATTTCGAAACCATTAGGCCTAAGAAAGGATTACCCATTAAAAGGATTACGTATTAACAGGACAACTCGCCGTATAATACGACGGACGATATCGATTTATTGCCGGTGTAGTTGTATAGGGTGTGTGTACGTATACGCACCAGGAAACATGTCGTTTATTTGTACGTGTGTCTGTGTACCACACGCTGTCTAAATGATGTGTGGGCAGAAGTTCTCTATTTTTCGTTTGATTAGCTCTCGGCTTGACGTTGGCATGTGTTTTGTTGAACATTTGCGTCATGCGAGCTGTGTGTGTGCCTTGCCTTTGCTGTGCTAGTCCTTGGCTGGCTTGTGGAGGAAGCTTCCTTCCTTCTGTGAATTTCCCCACCGGCTTTATTCAAGGGTATTTCAAAAGGGGGTCCTGTAGGGCCCAGGAAGTGTGTGTGTGTGTGTGGAGATCCCTTTTCTTTGGTCGTGAAGGTGTGGATCGCGAAGCGTTGGTCAAACAGTGCCCATAATGGTTGTAGGGGAACGTTAACCTGCCAGTTGGGTTTGCCTTTTGACTCCCCTTGGGCCGATTGGCTGCAGCTTTACTTTTTACTGAGGGCTTAACTGCAAAAGAGGTATAACAGTTTGTATGGACGTGTTGGTATAATCGGGAAGTTTCCAGTTAAATGTGGAGAAACATGGCTGCTTCAGGCAAACGGGTCTATAATGGCAAATAACCAAATGTTTTCAAATATGTAAAGAAATAAATACTCCACCTTAGTCGCCTGTTCATTGTAGTTTACATAGAGGGGGTGTTTCAAAAGAGAGTGTTAATTGCGAAAGTTTTTGTGTTCTCCAAAGAAATTTAATGTTTGACCCTCGTGAATTAAACAAGCATAAAATAAGAATTGTGTCCGTTCGTTCGTTGAGCAGTGGGCTGCCTTAAGAAATCAACCACATGTTACTTTGTAATGATTCTTTCTGATTGATGGCTTGGTTTATTAAAATTTTATTCACAAATCACAAACTGATTGTGGTATCAAACCGCACGTGTCGTGTAGCGGTTACTACCTGTGCATGCCAATGAAATGGCTCTCTTCAAATGTGAAATAAAATAATTATTCTATTTTATTAAAAAATAAAAATTCTTCTCCAATTTTTTTTATTTATTTAACAAAATAAAATAAATTTTGTGCTTAATTAAATACATTAATTTCCTTTTAGACCATTTTCCCTGCAAGTGATCGGTTACTTATAATCGTTCACGTTTCATTCCATTAAACTACTGAAATTGAACGTTGTCAAAACATATGCGCACTATCAAAAACTTCGAATTCGTAAATGAAGAATTTGAAATGCAGTGAGAAGATATAATGAACCCTTGTCGTTTCACTGGGCTTCACTGCTGTCCCCGGATTCTAGGACTGATTTCTATATAGTTACGACTTCACGGATTTGTACGAAAGATAGCACGCACGGATGCAAGAAGACCAAAATTACGTCAGTAATGGTTATAGTTGCGAGGCCTATGTGTAATCAAGATTTATAGGGTTGGGAGGAGAATTTGTGACTGAGACCCATACTGAAACGTTGTGGATACATTCACATTAGTTCAGTCTTAGTTTATAGAGGGCGCCACGTGTTTTATGTGGGAATTTCTACTCAGTTTTTAGCCCAAAATTAAACTAAACTAAACGAAATTACCTTTTATTTAATTATTATTACGAATCTAACGTGTTTCAATAGGGACTTTTTAGAGTTAAAATTCTCCTCCCAAACCTTATAAATTCTTGGTATAATTAAACAGTGAAACATTCTCGCCAATGTCAATTGGAACTTATTTTTATTTTTAAATTCTCAGAATCATGTAAAAACTCTTATGCATATCATAGCTGGACGATTTTTGTGGTTTCAGTGGCAGGAAATCCATTTTAAAAGGGAAAAAAAAAAATTGGATCATCTGCCTTATACTCTTGAATACCTTCCTTCCAATAATAAAAAAAATTAATTAACGGTTTTGCACGCACTGGACATGTTATGGTTGAAAAAAAATCGTTTTCATATTTGCAGTTTCCCAGTGCTGCATAGTATGTGTAAAGTTTTAGCAGCATTTCCGTTCTCGTGAAATTTGTTGTACACAGATGTAGGCAATAAACAGTTTTCTCTTTCAATATAGACAAACTGGCACTCAACAATTAGAAACAGCCACAAGTTCACAAAATGGTAAAATGAGTTTACGACCGTTTGCTCTCGTCAATCGCTCTTTAATACTCCTAAATTGATATCCTGACAGCTAAGGCCGTCAGACGCTTGAGCTCCTCACAGTCAATAGAGCTATCTCAATCGGCTGCGAGTACAGTTTGGTGATACAGTAATTGAATTGTTATATCGCACGTAAGTAACGTATTCTTACCGCGACTCTTGTGTTTAGTTATTGTGTAAGTGATCCAAAAGTCAAACATGCATGTCAAAATGGATGCAACTGCCCTTTAACTGCAGTCTGCCCTACAGTGGCAAACTTGGAGCCATACGTCGTGATCGATTTGAAAAATGTAGCTCTCAGGTCGTCCCTGGTGTAAATTTAAATATTGAAAGTTCATTCGGTTGTATCGTGGTGCAGGTTCAGCTTGAAACGGAGGCGCAAGCGATACGCCCTTATACTCGTAGCGAGGTACACTTGGTAACGGTGGAAAGGTAGTTCCCCCCTACACATACAAACTCTTGCAATCGAGTTCAAACGACGGTTATCCTCTGCGTTCGCCGGCCCGATTCCTACTCTCTAGAGGTAAATGAATGTAGAACCGAGAGCATCTATCGCTTGGGAATCGTATAGCGAGTCGTTGCACGCCCTTGCTGCTACAATATTGATGACATGTTATAACAGAGACAGATCATGCATGCACCACAAAGTGCAACATCGTGTTCCAAATATCGTAGGTAGCGCCCAGTTACTCTTTCACCCCAACTGGTCTCCGATCTCGTTAGACGGCGTAAAACTCTCTTGTTGGCAATTAGCAGAATATTTCATCTTCCCCAGTTATGAGCGTGGCGATGTGTAGTTGTTCGGCCTGTGAGTGCCAGAGTGTGTTTGTGTGTGCTGCGGGACGCGTACATTCGTGCGTCTCTAATGCGTCAATCGTTGAAGTTAAAATGAGACTTTTACCACGGATTGGTTTGGGTCATTGTGTTGATAATTTTAAACCGGTTTCAGGAAATTTACACTGTTGAATTAATGGAAGTTTTTGAAAGCAATACTAAAAGTAATTGGGGGGGGGGGGGGTACATACGAAAAGCAATTTGAAACTATACCGTACTGCCTTTTGAATAATCGTGGGCAGCCAGACGAGGAAATATTCTTGGGGCGTTCGAATTTCCGACTGGGATCCCATTTTTTCGAGTTAACCCTTTGGTTGACTGGTGTGTGTGACAGGTGTCTTAACTTATTCCCGTTTCGCCGAATAAATTTTTTTCCGAATTACGTGTCTTGCTCGCGTTGCCGCGCTCGCTGTGGCTAAACGTCTAACATCAGAACCTGCAACTAATCAAAATTCCTTCCAGTTAGAATGCGTCTTTTAACTTCTCCCAACGTCAAATTTCTAAATAATGTTTTGATTCAGCGAAACGGGATTTTTCCTTTCGCCGAATTTTAATCTGAGCTTAACTTTCGGCAAACCGGAATCGGCGATATACATGGCCGTGAAAGTCCTGAAAAAAAAAATCCAGTGTTCTGCCGCTGAAAGTCCTGGCATTAAAATTGTCATGCGCCTATACCACTTATTCAAGGCTCAACTCAATACCTACTACCAGTATTTGTTTTGATACGTACACCTAAATAGTTTCGTGTTTTTTTTTTTTATGCCAAACCGACGATTTCGTTAATCGGTGAAGTGTTGTATGTTCGGTTAACGCCTTCATTTTTAGCACCTTTATAGTTCGCCTACTTTATTTTAAAGCTTTTTAATTTCAGCTAAAGGTGCTTGGGTCTTGTGAAATTTGGTGCTTGAAATCCTGGAACGTCCTTGAGATTAATTCGCTAATTTGTATCATGCGGAAGTTTTAAATCATTTTCCTCAAAAGGACAGATATTTGATCGGATTAGGCAAAATCAGCTGAGAAATGTTAAGTAAATTAAATTTCCGTGGATTGAAAGTTGCTGTTATGACATCTAGGGACAAGATATGGCAGCAAAAATGGAACTCTTTCTAAATAATATATACAACATTTATCTAATTAAAAAAAAAAATTAACAGTGTTAAAGTGCTTGTTTAACATATTAGTAATTTAAAAATAACAAGGTAAAAGCAACAAGAGCAAAAAAAAGTCTCGCACATTGCCTGCCTGCAGTATTTTTGTAGGCGTCCATTGGAACAGTTTAATACGGGTGATAAAGACGATGGGATACCAATCTGGGCTTAGCTCAAGTGCGTTAGGGGGTGGATCTGGGAAGGGCGATAAGTCGTCCTTCTCTGTGGATTACCTTAAAGACCTGAGCTATTAAGCCACTCAACCTGCCGCCCCTCCGCCACTAAACCTAAGAGGTAAAAAGGAAAAAAAAATTAATGATAAAAAAAAATCGTAACAACAGTCTGTTATCAGGCATGCACCTTCGTTTTTGTGAAAGTGCTGTACTATAGGCCATTTAGGGCCGGTCTTGTTGTTAGCGGGTAACACCTTTTCCACGGCGACTTAATACTTATGGACGCCCTGCAGTTGCTTGCTTCGACAAACACGCTCTTGTGGACTATTTTTTTTGTGCGTAACTTCACGGCTGTAAACTTTTCTGGACTGGTGACTCTGCAGCAGTAGTCGAATCATAGTCATTGAGTTTTATTTTTGGTGTAAGCAACTTTCATTTGGTGTGGATAATAATTCTTCCCCATGTTTCTCGAACCTTAAAGATCCCCCCCCCCTCACACATCTTAACTGAAAATTAATTTACTAAAAACACTTGTTTAAAAATCAACACATTTTAAACACACCTAGAAAACGTTTTTAGACTTTTAACCTCCAAAAAACATAAACGCATACAAACAGCATGGGTTGAGAAAAAACCTATCGTGTTTATTAACACTGGCTCGCCAGTGTTAGTAAGGGTCGACCTAGGACCTCTGTGTTAAATTCTCAACTTTGAGAGCTTATAACTCCGTCAAAAGTAAACATCTTTAAACTAAATTTGGAATCTAGCCTTGACTAGTTAAGGCCTGTCTGCAGTCCAAAAATTTTGAAATTCGGTCCAGCCAAGCCCGAGATCCAGAGAGGGGCCAAATAGACAACTTCTTGTTCTGCTTCTTGTTGTTGTTGTTGTTGTTGTTCTGGGGATACTTTCGTCTGTCCTTTCTACAGGTCAAACCATTTGTCCTATAAAGCTGGTTCTTAGTTCATTTTACAGGTACTGTTCTGTAGATGTGCCCTTTTCATAAGGCCTTTTCTAATTGGTGAAGTGGTTCAGGGGTTACGGAGCTCTAAACCACCAGATTAATTGTTTTACATTGTTATTATGCAACAATGCCAATTAGCAAACGCCAGCTACAAGACATAGACTGAAGATTAAAGGATTTGTTTCTATTGTTACCATTGGCGATAGCCAGGTTAATAAGGGTCATCCTAGGGTCTCTTGTGTTAAACTCTCAGCTTTGACCGTCAACTGCATTGTTTTACAGTTTAGCTGCCATTCTAAAAGTAACACGAATTAATAAACAAAAACGGAACGTTAAACATTTAGAGTAAGGATCTAAAAAAGTCAAAACCTAGAAGGAACACGGACAAGCTTTGACAGTCAGGGTCTAGGTGTAAAATTTTGTCAGTAAAAGACTGGTAAGCATTAGACCCTTACTACCCAGTGGCCAGCAATAAATACATTTTGACGAAAAACTGGAAATCCTCTTGCAAAGACCCATGCGATGGTCAAGTGGTAGTATGGTTATACGTTTCCTGCTTTGCTTTACGTTGAAAATTATTTTTCAATTTAGTAACATGCCAGCATATTCGTAGCAGAGAGCATTATGGTAATCCTCTACCATAAATCTACGAAATATAATAAAAAATTCTAAAGCATGAAAAGACAAAATTCGAAACTTCACAAGAAAATTGTGTTACTAAAGTTCCATAACAATATTCTTAGAACAAAGAAAACCTTCTACAACCGTTCATACACACGTTCTGTCCGAATAGACTAGAACTAAGCTAACCACCGGGTAGTAAGGGTCTAATGCTTACCAGTCTCTTACTGACAAAATTTTACACCTAGACCCTGACTGTCAAAGCTTGTCCGTGTTCCTTCTAGGTTTTGACTTTTTTAGATCCTTACTCTAAATGTTTAACGTTCCGTTTTTGTTTATTAATATAGTATACATTGCTGGCATGAAATACTATTAAAATAAAACGCAAGCATTCAATTTATACCACTCATTATAAATACATGCTTAAGACACAAATAGTGACAGAAGTGCTCAATATAAAACAGTAGGCTAAAGTGTGCGCGGCCTATCTTGAGTTCGCTGCAGAACGAAGACAGATAATCGATTGTACGTTTTTGGTAGCAGAGTGCCTTGTTGATATCCAAAATGGTTACAAAAACAATGGCGGCCGTCGAATAAAGCCGCTGCCTCCAGGAAGCCGTAGCCGCTCAAAAAATACTTCCAGGACTCAAGATATGCGTGCATACAATAGTGTTTATTTTACAAAACACAAGCGTTTTCGCTAAACCTAATTTTCAGAAACTTGCATATTGTAATAAAAACACTAGCCTATACTGTTTTATTTTACATACTTTTGTCGCTACATGTTGCTTCAGCATATGTTGTAAAAGTGTTGCAAGTTAAACCTTCTCTTAAACGAATTCAGTCTGCAACACTAGGCTACATAAATGCTGTTTTCCGCCAAAAAACTTCTAAAAATGTTTTCTAGGTGTGTCTGAAATGTGTTTATTTTTCACACATGTTTGAACAGTGAAAGTTTCATGCGCTTTGCAAAACTACTGCAATTTCCGCCAAACATTAAAAAAAAAACAGTGCTGGCTAAAAACGTGTGTGTGAACTGACAGCCACTACTCATAATTTGTCGGAGCAAATTTAGTAAGCTTGGGTAGCACATGGATGACTAATTCGTCATTAAATTAAATAACACTAGTTTACGAAGTTTGTAAATATTTATATCTGATTACTATTGAAAAGTGACAACAGCAGCAGTAATTGTTAGATTTCTACAAATCTTAATAGTGACCCAAATTTTCGTTAAATGTCGCCACCATCTTTGGTACAGGAGGCAGTTACAAAATTTTTTAACTTTATGTCTAAAGTTGAGTTTATTTAAAGTTCAATCAGTGTCTGAAATCGGGGTTTTAAAAAATCGTGTGGGTTTTACAGCTATTGTAATCGAGTCAATTAAGAAATTAAGACACCGTTAGCATAACTTTGTGAAAGCAAATTAAACAGTGTACTGTTATTAAAATAAAGTCATTATATCTTACAAGCCAAACCAATTTTTTTTTAAATTAATTTCTTTGAGCCTTAAGTCAGCCGAAGCAATTTAATGCTTATTTGGCTGAACCAGCTCAATTTTAAACATTGTAGCCTATTTTGAACTGTAGCCTACTCTGGCACGAGATCTCTGGTCACAGGTTTTTAATAAGATTGAACCGATAAACCTACTTTTGGGATTGTTGCGGTTTTTTGTTTTTTGGTGGATTGGACCCTCCCCCAAAAAAACAATTTTGCTTTCTATGGTTAGGCTCTTCCAGTCCCTATTTGAGATAATTTTACAATTTTAACGTCAGCATTCCGTGTTATAATTGTACCATACAATTAGTTTCCGTATACGCCCACTGAAAGGCAGTACCACCTGGTTTTCTATTGGTACTGGAACAGCTTCTCGCTTTAATGATGTAGAGTAGCTAGTCTGAATGCCGATTAGACGTTGAACTTTATGACTAAAGTTGAGTTTGTTGTTTAAAAAAAATTCAATCGTTGTTGTGCATATAAAGAACAATTAAAGTAATTTACAATTGTTTATGACAATAATAAGGCTTTTTTTAACACTCTTAGATGCTAAAATAACAACTAAAATCGTTTCATACAGCATTTTATTCAATAAAAATATTTAAAAAATATGAGATTTATCAATTTTAGTACCATTTAATGCCACTGCATGCCGTTGTCAGCAAAATATGTCAACTGGTTTAACTTGTATGCGCATATTTGACACTTGTTCACTAAAACAGGGTTCCCACCAACCTGGAAAACTCAGGGAGTTTAAACTACGTTAAAAACTCAGGAAAATCTCAGAGACTTGTCTGATTTTTCACACAAAAACCTGGAAAACTCACGGGGAAAAAAACCCAAAGTAATAAAGGTTACGAATAAGCCTAAAAAAATACATAAAAAATACTGCATTAAAAAACTGTTATCCTTCTGTTATTGTATGGAAGTGGGGGCTCATTAAATGGTGGTTTTAATGGTGGTCATTAAAATGGTGGCTCATTAAATGGTGACTCTTTTGCACGATGTGAACCCTATAAATAGCAAAACTGGTAAATAAAATGTTTGGGGAAAAAATCCTTTTCTACAATTATGGTAAAGACTCTGGAAATTGACGTAAACTACTGTACTCTGAAAAACTCTGGAAAACTTATTTCAGTCTTTTGGTGGGAACCCTATAAAAAGAACCAAACATTTAATAAGAAAAAAAAGGCAAAAATAAGTCATCTAAAAAATGCACGAGTTGTATTATTAACATACTTGTTTACAACGACATCTAGCGACAAGAAATGGTACTAAAATTGGTAAATTTAGAATTCTCTCGTTTTATCATATAAATTGCTGTATGCAACGGATTTTAATTCTTGTTTTTTTTAAATTTATAATTTAAAAAAAAAGGCCTATTGTTCTAATAAATAGCTGAAATCACATTATTTGCCCTTTAATTTCCATTGGTTGTAGCATTATTTTTGAAGGAGAAAATTTGCTGCTACAGTTCGGGTGTTTCGACTTGAGCAGTACTTGAGAAGGTGTCAGTTTTAAATTATGGTTACGCAGGTGCTGAATATTTATTGAGTATGGAAATGCCAACCTGTGCAAACCGATTTGCTTGCTCGGTCCGGCTCCCTTTTGAATTTCACGGAATTGTTTGAACTGGGAAAAAAATCTAAATTAAATTTGACAATTGCCGGTATTTGGCAACGGGTTGATAAACCTGGGGTTAATTTATATTTTACAGGAAAGTTCACTAGAATGATGATCAGAATGGTTTTGATATTTCTATGGATGATTATTTTAATGTCGTATTTTTTCGGTATTATGTTTTCACTACTGGTTGGGGGAATATCCTTTACCAACGGGTGGTTCGGGGAGGACCATCAGAGTTCATGTATAAGCAGTTTTTTACGAAATTGTGCGCATTTGAGAAATTTTTTTGCGATATAGCAATAAAATTGTTGTGTATGGTGACAGCCTGAAAAGTAAAGGAAATTTTAATTTAATTTTTTTGTAATAAGCCACATCTTTTCGTCCTGATTTGTAGTGAACAAAACACCTACCGTACCTTTGCAATAGTACGCTTAAAAATACTGTGGGAGGAAGTAACTTTAAGAAGGATAAGTAGCCTACTTGTGAGTTACTATATAGTTATGTCGACACAATTTCAATAACGCTCAAATTCAAAAGAAAAATACTTCCATAGTATTTTGAAAACTTTCATAGGTAGATGTGACTTACTTTGATGTTATAAACAGTACTCCAATCTACATCAGTCACGTTTACTAGGAAGAAATCACACCTTAAAAGCCGGACGAATATAGGACTGTTTATTACGTCAAAATAAGTAATACTTACTCATCGAAAATTTGAAAAATACCGTTAAATTTATTGAAATTTAAAGTTTAAGCATTGAAAGTAGGATGACGAGTTTGTTCAATAAAAGTTATGTGATCGATTTGGAGTGGTTTACTTTAATTTGTATGGATTTTAGAAAAATTCGTACCGGGAGGAGGGGGGGGGGGGGAGAGAACTTTTCATATAGTTCGGGCAGGGGCGACCAGAGGGGGAGATCAAGTGTGGCTTCTGTCCCTAAGCCCATGCCTGTGCTTCAACAAGGCTCAGCCCGTCAACTCATGCTGAAAAATAAAACTGCAAAAACTGTGTTGAGTTTGTTCAGCTGCACACAGTCCCTGGCAGGGGCCCTAGACTGTGCTACTTTCTGCACGGATTGAAAAAGGCCACAAAATCCCCCCTCCCCCCTCCTCAACGAAAGGTGTGAGGCCCAACACAAATTTGGAGCCGCAGGCCCAATTAGACCTCTGGACGCAGCTAGCTTTGGAGCCACAGGCCCAATTAGACCTCTGCCGCAGCTAGCCTTTTTCAAGGGGGGTCCTAGCCTCCTAGGGTAAAATGTAGCCCCCCCCCAAAAAAAAACTAAGCAATTTTGGGTTCAAGGTTGTGGCCTGCCTTATAGTAGTTTTAGGTAAAAATGTGGCCTCCTGATTTTAATTTTGGGCCCGGGTGCCTTGTACCCCCTTTAATTGCTGCACTGTCTGTGCGGCCCTGACTTCGGGTATGTTTGCCGTTTCTTAATGGACGGTATATCAGAAAAAGGAGTGACCTTTCAAGTGTTGCTGACGAATGAATCGCACTACTCGATATTATTAACAGTGTCACTTTTCACGCGGCATGCTTTGCAGTAAATAGTTAACCACTTGGCGAGTGGTTCGTGACTGTCGTAGTCGTCGTCCTTTGTGGTCAAGTGTGTGGTCTCGAGGCTTGGCGCCACTCAAAAGTGCGTAGCGTTTGATGGATACGCAGATAAACGCGACCACGGATTATGATGTAATCCTCACCCGCAAAACATTGTTCTAGCAAGTAGTTTGTTTCCTTGGACCGTCAACGGTGGCGCCCCCTGCATGAAACGTCCATCCTTCCCTCCATCCCCTCCCACTTATTATCTCTAAAGGCCAAATAAATCTGCCAAAGGCTTTTCAATATTTGAAATGGTTGCTCAAGGACCTGACCCAACAAGCGCTTTAGCTTCGCTCGTTGCCTGTCCATTTGCTAGAACAACACTGCCGGTTGGCCGAGGGAGGTTGTAACTATATGTAGTGCTGTCTGTGTTGGGTTTACTTTTTGTGGTACGGTGCGGTTTCGGATTTTTTTTTTAACTGCAGGGATACTGTCGGTGTGAAAAAAAAATGTGAAAAATTTGAAAATTTGCCAGCTGTAAAAAAAATATACGAAAAATGTGGGGCGCCGGACGAACATCTAACTGGAAAATCGTCTAATGGGATAATTGTCTAAAATTTGCCTAAATAAAAAATCTGGAAAAGCATCTAAATGGAATATCGTGTAATGTATAATTGTATAATGGATAAATGTCTAACTGGATTAACGTCTAACTGCGTTTCTGATGTTATATGTATAGCCGCAACGAGCGAGGCAGGGATAGTAGACGATTTTCCATTATACGAATTTCCACTTAGTCGCTTTTCCATTATACGAATTTCCTGTTAGATGATATTCCGTTATACTGTTTTCCGTTATACGTTCTTCCAATTATGCGATTTTCCAGTTAGACTATTATCCCTCGCCCCGAAAAATGTGAGTGTTGGGCAACCGAAGTATAAAACCAATCAAATTATCCGCCCTAATTTTGGGCCCGGAATTACGTACGCATTCCTGTAGTTAGAACACACAAAACAGAATTGGTTGGTTTACGGGCGGAGTCGCTTTGAATATGCTTTTGCTCTCGTGAAGGAAATTACTGAGAAATTAGAATCGTTACTGGAAAAGAAAAATTTTTTTATTAAAGAATTGTGAAACTGGTGTGATGTATGAAAACGAAGAAATAGCGATACAAAAATGAAAAGTTAGGTAGCCAATGTGAAAAAATGAAGATCAGGTATGTGAAAAGAATGAAAAGTGGTAATGTGAAAAACATGAAAAAAAGTTGGCACTCCCGGCAGCACTCCAGAACCAGGTGTGCAGAATATGCCAGAACGCTCGAACGAGGTTCGTGGGAAATTTCAGGGAACTGTGGAAATTCCCTAAAAAAATGGCTTGCCTACATGGTGAAAGGTTTCGGAAATTTGACAGATCTGTAGGAAAATTTTATCCAGTAAGAATTTTATGCACCCCTGTCCTGAACTAACAAAAGCCACGGTTTCGGTTTCGTTTCGTGTTTTCTCGCACCAGGAAACTAGAAAAAAAAAAAAAGTACGTGGCAAGGTTGGTTCTTGAAAGCATCTCATACCTTCCAAAAACTGTGCCCATTCTTCTACACAAGCGCTAGTTCTCTGTAAAAACATGTGTTTTAAAATAAACACATTATAGATACACTTATAAAAAACGTTTTCAGACGTTTTTTTCGTGGAAAAAACACATTTAAGCAATTGGAATTGCAAAGGCCGAGAAGAAACCCGTCAAAATATGAAATTTTTATACCTGAAATGTGTTAAAAATAAGACAGAAGCGGTAACCGAAACCGAATTTTCAGTTTTTACTGAAAACCAATACCGATTCGGAGTATGTGTCGGTTTTTGGTACGGTGTTCGAAAAATCAAAGATTGTACGTTGTTTTAAATTTTAGAAGAATTGTCATTTTCAATTTTAAATGACAGCAAAGCTCCTAGTTCATAAATAACAATAAAATAGTAGAGGAAAATGGTACCACAGCCAGGTCCATGGTCAAGACGCTGCTGAAAGTGAATGCAGGATGAGTTGGAAGCTAGTAAATATATACTGTTAAAAAAAAACCTAGAAAAATCGGATGGGTTGGGGTGTGTGGTTTTACCGTAACTGCGATTTTGTGGGCATGTAAAACCGAAACCGAACCCATCCCTGCTTTATAAATACATACTTAAAACCATGTAGCGACAAGAGTGTTTAAATTAACACCATTATGTTTTTATTACAACGCGTATGTTTTTGAAAATAGTGTTTAACAAAAACCCTTATGTTTAGTATGTTTTGTAAAATGTTGTGTAGCATATGTTTATAAAGTTTTGTAAATTGAATGCCGGCGTTTTATTTTAAACGCATTTCATGTCTGTAATGCTAAACGTTGATGTTTTGAAAGGTTTGTAATAAACCCACGCTAATTTATAAAACATGTTTATGTATTTTTGAGTTAGGAACGCTTAACATCGCGTTCGAGGGGCTAAAATATTGGTTTAAAAAAAAAAACATGTTCTTACAATGTTTGCGTGGTTTTTTTTTCGATTTGTATTTGTACATTTTTCGTTCCGTGGTGTATTGGTGATTGAAAAAGTACGTGAAAACTCGCTACAGCACAAGCGTAACTTAATTCCTTTATCCGTCAATTGCAGCACGAGTTTATGTAAGTATTTTATACGTAATGTGTGTAAAAATGTGAAATGCGTGTGTTCACTGTAAAAACGTGTTTTTTTAAATAAACACATTTAAGATTGCAGAATAGCACATACAAGTGTTTTACTAATATCATGGGCAAGAAGAGCCCTTTCAAAACGTTAGTGTTAATACACTGTTGCAAACGGGAAATGCCTTTAAAATAATTTGCAACACTTTATGAACACAGGTGTAACATGCAGGCTACGAGTGACGTGTGTTTAAAATTAAACGGTTGTGTTTATTTTAAAAATACAAGCGTTTAAAAAAAATACAAGCGTTTTCGTTAAACACTAATTTTCAAAAACAAGCATTGTGATAGCACTAATTGTTTATTTTTAAATGCTTTGTTCACTTTACGTATTTTAAGAATTAATTTACGCTGGATTTTTATTTTAAAAGCATATTACGTCTGCAACACGCTAATGTTTTGAAAGTTTCTTCCTCAATCAGGGTTTTTGCAATACGCTTTTATGGGTCATTTATAGGTATCATCACTACTTTTAAAGCACCTGGAACACTACAAAAATACGGAATTTAAAAAATAAACCTACGTTAGACATACCTATAGAAAATGTTTTTAGCTAAAAACCTTTTCTAGGTATGTCTAAAAAAATGTTTATTTCAAATTTCATATTTTTGTAATGTTGGTTTTCCTGTTTGACTTAGTTTTACATTACTTCAAAGGTATGTAAACGTTACTAACACTGTTTTTTCCTTCGTGAGAGATGATTTTGCGACACTAACTCTAACCTGTGTAAACATTGCAAACGCTATTCTCAACGGCTCGCACGACATATCGGAAGGATTTATGTGTCTTTAAGTGTTAAAATACTGATTATAGTGATTTGGTACTAAAATACTGAAGGTATTTTTCCCTGTTTGCTTAAAAGCTTTACTACGTTGTGTAACACCATTTGTAAGGGTACTAAAATTAAACCAGGCTGTCGGAAGTTTTATTTATATCAGCTTGCTTCTATGTTAATCCGAAACACTATATTCTTTTTTTTTTTGATTAATTAGTCAAATCAGTAGGCCTACGTCTTTTCTTTACGCCCTGTTAACATGTTTTGCTTTGGCGAACGTTATCTGCGCAAGATGAGAAAGCTAGACTTGGTAAAATTAACATTTTCCTCTCAGTTAAGTTGAAATAATTTGTTAAATGTACAAATCCACGTTATTCAACTTTAAATCTTGTTCGAAAAGTTTGTAAAAATTGAAAATTTGGCGTGGTTTGTGCAAATCGGGGAAACAAGACCATGAATTAGTTTTTAATAATCGTATGCCCTTGGGCCCAATTTGACTAACTACAACAACGAATGATATTTTTACAAACAGTGACGCTACAACAGAACAAAACACGTTCCTTTAAACAAGACATGTCATGCCCGTCCTAAAACGGTAGAGAAGGAGAGAAAAGCATAACTTAAACATAAATTTAAGGAGGTTCTGAAGTAAAACTACAAAATGAAATATTAAATTGATTTAATACATAATTTTTAATAAAAAAAAACACAAGACCTGATTTAAATCGAAGCCCGATTCAGGTAGCACTTGTTTAAAATTTTGTTGTGCGAGTCATTGCCCTGATTGATGACCTTGCCTATCTTTCTGCAACGCTGTTCAAGTTGTTCCCTACTCGGTGAAATTTAAGCTCAATCAACTGATCTAACATATAACGACGAATTTGCGGCAAAAAATAAAATGAGACAGAACAGTAAAATTAATAGTACAACAAAGCACGGAAGTTCGTTAAGCCTAAGGCGAAAAACTCGTGGGCAAAATTCCGACAAATACCCAAAAGCAGCCATAAAAAATGTTCAGTTTCAGTAACCGAGTTTGTGCCCAATATTTTCATTTTTACTCGCTTCAGGAGTAAAAATTTTCAACTTTTTATGTTGAATAGGGATAAACAGAATATTCGGTGATTATTCGGTATTCGGCCGGAGATTCAAGTAGACCGAATACTGATTTTTGGCCGAATAGTGATAGTCGGTATTTGGCCGGATACTGATTTTGGCCAAATAGTGTTAAGATATGTTGGTATTCGGCCGAATATTTTTTAGTATAAATTTGTGCAATTGTGTGAATGTAAAAACGTTTAGCTAAACATTTAGTTTTTGGTTTGTGAGGAAATTGTCTTCTGACATTTCTAAAAGAAGGAAAAAACGCTCAAACAGGTACTTGGTTAAGTATTCGGCCGAATAATTCGGTATTCGGCCATTATTTGGCACAAGACCGAATAATTCGGTATTCGGCCGAATATGTAAATTGTTTGGTGTCGAATATTCGGTATTTGGTTGTATATTCGGTATTCGGCAAATTATGTATTTGGTGCATCCCTAATGTTGAAAGTACACCATACGTTTATTTATGTCGTATTCGCTATTTTCCTATGTTGGGAAACACGAACGATTTCTCTCCCCCCAACCTTCCAAACTTCCTGGAATTTTTTT
Organism: Lithobius niger; assembly: GCA_023313725.1. Taxonomy (NCBI): domain Eukaryota; kingdom Metazoa; phylum Arthropoda; class Chilopoda; order Lithobiomorpha; family Lithobiidae; genus Lithobius; species Lithobius niger. Next base: position 9,438 of record JAHWFP010095162.1, on the reverse strand, counting down.
TTTATGTGAAAGTTTTTTTTTTTTTTTATTTAAAAAAAAACAATTTTCCTTTTTTTTTTTTTTTTTTGCCTGGTATCTTGCTTAGCCAATTTAGTTGAGGTATTCGTAACAAGGCGGGTTAATCTCATCAAGCGACAGGACGACAACGTCAATTTTTCGCTGTAGCCCGAACTGGTGCTTGAGCTTGAACCTAGTCAAATTGGTGAGAAAGTATTTGCTGTCACTGGTTAGGGGCCTTATCTGGCATTTCAATCTAGGGCTGTGCTCAGGGGTCAGAGGGGGGAAAGGCAGGGATCCTGTTACTGGAAAGAGGGAGGGTCTGGAGGGGTAGATGTAGGAGGGAAGGAAAGGTAGGGGTAGAGAGGGTGGGTGGGTAGAAGAAGGCAGAGTTGTGTTGAAGACGTGGGGGCAGGCATGTAAGAAACTTGCCTTTGTACTTGCCTTGACCCCCCTGTTTTCAGGATCGCCTGGAAGTTGATTGCAGTTCGTGTGTTGGAGCTAAATTCAGATTAGCCTAACCGATTATTTGGAAAAGTGCTTGCTGGAAGTGTGTTGTGTGGCGAAAGCCGTTGTTGCGTGCCTTTTTTCCCCCGTCTCGTGTTTCGTCTTGAGTTTCTGTTTCTTGGTGTGGTATGCAGCGCCGTCGTTTCTGCGTGTGGTGATTATTGCTGTTCGTTTCTGAACTAGTCGCGGTAACGTGTGTATTTTAAAAGGGTTTTGGAGTATTTTTGAAGTGTTTCTGTTAGGCTTTATATTTTTTATCAAGTTTTTTTGGTAATGGAATGTGCAGCAAATAAATTGGCTACGTTTTCTTATACTAACACAAACAGTTTTTTTTTTAACGTAATAGTAGTTTTCATTCGCATAGTTAGTTCATATTCATGAAGTACACTATAACATGGTGGAAATCGTCACGGGAATACGAGATTTCTATTTTATAACAACAAGCAGGCAGAAAGCACAAAATAACAAAATCATTTACAATAGGGAAAACACACAAAAATAAACAAAACGAACGCTTAAACAGCAATAAGAAAGCACCTTGAGTTACTACACAGTACACACTTGATTTGTACGAGCTCATGAAATATTTTCTTACGAAACGTAAAAAAAAATCCGACAGTTTAATTAACCAGAAGTTAACTTTGGTAAGTCATTCCACACGTGTAGGCAGTGTAAGACGGACTCATTTTCCCATTGTTGGTTCGACATCTACGAGCAACAATTTTATCATTGTTGCGGGTGTTGTGTGCGTGAGTGTATCGCAATGCCTTCTTTTACACATTGAGGGATCGTTCCCAACCTTTATCCTTTAATCACTTGCACACATACATGCAAAGAGCATATTGAAAAACAATTTCAAGCCGAAGAAGATATCAAAGAAAAGTGATATGCTAAGGCTAATGCTGATGCACGTAAAATCACTAATCATCATGCTGGATTGTTTAGTAAAATTGTACGTTAATACGCAATTTTTTTTCAATTATTACAGCCTGTTCGATGACAGCGAGTCACTGTTTCAAACCTGTAAAGTTAATTAACGTACAGTTACGTTTACTAGCCACTTTTCAAGAGGTTAAATTGCCATGAAATACGCACCCATACAAAAAAAAAAAAGCTTTTTTTTTTTGCTTTAGTAATAGCAAGAATTTGTAGCTATTTATTAGCTATACTGAAACGTCTTGGGTATACATTCGTATTAGGTCAGTCTTACTATAGAGGGCGCCATGTGTTTTATGTGGGAATTTCTACTCTGCAGTTTTTTGCTTACAATTAAACTAAACTAAACGAAACTAGTCTGCATTTAATTATTATTTAGATTAGCTTAGTTGTAATTTAGTTTACTTTAGATTTGGGCTGAGCAAAAATTACCAGATGGAACACGTGGCGCCCTCTGAAAACTCGGACTGAACTAATAGAGCAGCGTCAAATGACGTCATATTGGCTACGAGACACCATTTGGAGGTAATAGCTACAAGGTGCACTAGATTAAAATCTAACGGAAAAAACGGCACTTCTAGTCAAGACAGTGCTTTGAGAACGGATTTCGTAGGCTTAAAAGAACGTTGTTTTCTCCAACAACAAAAATCGCGCGTTATAGGCTTAAGAAATCCAGTCTACTAGCATTGGCTTCAATAAGACGATCTTCCTTTCTCCCTCCATTGCTCCTTGCAGCTAACCCAGTTACTGGCTCCACCATAGAGTTATACACAATAATACTACGTCGTGTCACTGCCCTATAGGGACGTGTTTCAATAGGGACGTTTTAGAGTTACAAAGCCCAAACCCTATAAATTCTTGGTAAGAATGAGCTGTTTGTTCTCTGGCCTACTAAGTATGTATTTTATGCTTTTCCAAACTTACGTGCATGGAAATTTTGAATATCTGAAAATTTGTCAGGTCTTAATTATCCAAACTTCGTTATAAATGCTGTCGTATAATATAATACGAAACTTTGACGTGTTCACATGACACGAAATGTAATTATGATAGAAGCAGGATTTTAGGGCTCTCAGAATAAAGGCAGCAAACAGTTCCCGTTGTTCGGGTAAAAAATTCGCTGGTTAAACACACTCATCGAGGAAATTCAAACTTAGCCTTCAAAACATTTCTTAAACAATAGGTGTTGCTTATGTAATAAGTTATTACTACTGTTTAAATTGTAAGAAAATATATCGTTAAGAGATTTCTCAGCCACTCGTTAACTTGTATAATATAATGAGCCATTTAAGTTTTTCCGCCTGAATAAATAGTAAAGGCATGGCATTACTTTCGCGATTCTCCGTGTCATTTTATTTTGAGCAAGTATTAAGCATTAAGCAACAAGCATTAAGCATTAAGCAACAAGCATTAAGCAACAACATAAAGCATCAAGCATTAAGTAACACTTATAGTGGTAACGTTAACCCCCCCCTCCCCCACCATTTACATGTAAAAGTATAGAGAATTACAAACATATTTTTTTCCTAATCCAGTTGTTAAAGTCTGAAATTCTTTGCCATCCGATGTGGTTTCGTTGACTTCCCTCTCAATATTTTAGAAAAAATTGAATAGGATGGCGTCTGTAGACATGTTTTGAAATGTTTTTGATTATGTTGAACTTGGTCATTTTCTGACCTGTCCATTTTTCACTAGGGCGCCATTAGTAACACTGCCTACAAAATGGAGCGAAGCGATTGCAAACAAGCCGTGTTGCATTGGAGACCGTGTTGTGGCTCATCTTTTTGGCTACGTCACCGCATCTTGTTTCTTTGTCCATTTGCTTTCGTAAAGCGTCATTGGATGGCATTGACGGCGGTTGGGACGAGCGGTTTTCCGTTCCGACTTTGGTTTTTGTCAGCCCTGCAAAGCACCCACAAATTTGGGGAATTTTTGTTTGAAAGCATCAAATTTGGAGTCCAGGTGAGAATGCTGGCAGAAATGTGAGAGCACATTTACATCCATCCATCTTGATATTTACTAACGATTTGGCAGATTTTCGCGCTTAAACGTATGGAATTTTGGTAGGCCTAATGAAGAGTTGATCGGAAGTTCCGAAGTTGATCGGAAGTTGATCCTAAGTTCACGTTCTCTTTTCTTTTTTATTCCATTTGTAATGATGTCCTGATTCATTAAAAACTCTCCAGTTATACGGATATAGCTTCACTTTCTGTTTGAAAATAGTATTAGTTTAAAGACGTATTATAACTTAGCAGACAATCGTACGATTCTACCATGGCACCATCTAGCGGCAGTGATATCGTTCACAGCTTGCTCCCAGGTGCACGAGGACGTACCAAATATTCACTCACTGATTAAGGAGCGTGTGGATCGTTTGTTTCTTCAAAAGAAATGTTGTACTTGCCTTCCCTTGATGCAGGCAAGTGCTAGATAGCTAGACAGCGCTAGATGGTGCTGTATTCTGCATAGTTTCATTCGGTGACAAGCTGCATTGATTTTAAGGCTATTTCGCCCCAGCCAGGGGGGCCCCTAGTTTAACGGGGGGGGGGGGGGGGGGGCCAGTAAGGCTAGGCGAGCTGCATCGGTATAGTTAAGTGAAACGAAGTACTATATGATTTTCGCCGATTCCCGCCCCACCTCCCGACCCAACTGGGTCTTTAAAGTCAGGTTGTCATCGAATGAAAGTCTGGCAGAATCTAGCGCCATCTTGAGTTATCTAGTATTATCTAGCACTTGCTTGCATCAAGTGAAGGAACGCACAACAGCATTTCTTTTAAAGAAACAAACCAGCCACATGCCTCCTTAATTATTGAGTGTAAATTTTTTGGTACGTCCTCGAGCACCTGGCAGCAAGCTATAAACGATATAACTGCCGCTAGATGGCACTACGATAGATTCTTACGATTTTGCGATTTTACGATCTTACGATTTTGTGTTGGCGACAATGTGTCTTTAATTTGGGTGAAATGGTCATTTTCATACATTACGGACTAGATGTTAGTTTTTTTGAACTTGAATTGTGGGAAAACTGGTGCGAAATGAAATGATGATGGACTTGGAGAACTCCCCATGCCTTTTTAACTGGTGTCACCTTTTGGGCAGAAATAAATACGTTAACTTTCCGGCGGAGAGGGGGGAGGCTTGCCTAAATTTGCACCCCGCTCCGCCCTTGGGGGGCCCCCCCCCCCCCCCCCCGGAGTTGGTGCGCAGCAACCAGCACTATTCGTTAGTAAGTCAGCTTTGTAATTGTATGCTTAGCACCTGTAGTTACATCTACAGGCAGACTAAAGCACTTTTGTAACGGAGATAATAAGAATTATGACTTGAAATCAAGTCATTTTTTCAAAGGCATTTGGGCTTAGAGGATGATAAAATTAAGAAATAAGGTGTCATTGCATACACTAGCCTATTACTAAGAGTAAGTTATTATTGCCCGGTGTCGTTAAAGCACCTGATACCATCGTTATTTGCGCTTAATTTCGTGCTAAAAACATTGCTGAAAGGTGCGTAACAGTGGCATCTTTACCCAAGTTCTAGTGGAGCTAGAAAAGTAGTGGGCTGATAACGTTATCCTTGTCTAAATAGGCGTTGGTTATCTGTTGGGAGATTTGATAAAGGCTGTTGCTTAGCCCAGATATGGCTGGTGTGGACGGATGGGGGTGGGAGGAGGTATCGGTTGTTGCTTCCGCTGTTGAACGCTTTCAGGAGTTAAAAAGGCACAGCCAGGAAAATTTGATGTCGCTTTCAACTGCTTACATAACCTTCAGTTAACTTGGGTGTGAGACGTTACTGGTGTAATAAGCAAAATAAAAAAAATTCAATCAAACTTTTAGGGCTTCAAAACAAGACCAAAACTATACTGCTTATGGGTCGTATGCTTTTGTACCAACTCCAGTCACCTTTAATTATTAACTAAACTTAGTTTTATGCCCAGATTCGTAAACAGATGGGGAATCAATTTATTTGCCGTTTTTGTTTCTGAACCTACAATGTGGACTCCCTCGTGTTCTTGGAGTGTTTGTTTATTCTAATTAATTTTGCTATTTTAATACGAACTATGTACACGTTAGCCTTTCTAACTTGCAATTTTAATTATTATTTGAAATTCCTTTAAATCGCCGTAATATATATATATATATCTTGCATTGCATAAATTGTTGCGTCAGTGTTTTTGACAAGACGAGGATAAGCCGGTGAAACATTTTTGTTAGGTGACATCTGAAACAAAACTCACAATATACTCAGCCAATCAAAGTTGCAGCCAATCAAAGTAGTGATATCAGAACAAAAATGGCTGCCACCAAGTTGCTGCATTACTTGACTGCCTAAGCGGGATTTGAATCCTCGACCTTTGAGACCTATGGTCGAAGCCATGCCACCAAGCCGGTTTCAGTGTGGTTTGGCAGTAGAGCTTTGACCTTTGGTCTCAAAGATAACGTAATAGTTAAGTCCAAAAGACAACGGAAATAGGTTTGCATCTGTCTTTGTTTACCACTAATCCAGCCGATTTGGCTGTCAGTCCTGTTCATTCATAAAAGTTAATTGTCATACGTGACCTATGCTTCAACATTCCAGGGGTCCGTGTAGTGCAGGGGTTTTTCTTCCATACTAAATTAATTTGATCCATTCCAGTGAAGAAACTGGAAGATAAGAAAGAATAGATCAGTGGCATTTGCCGCCATATTGGCATCAGCTTGGCACCAGTATGGGTTTTGGAGGGCATAACTACAAGGTGCACTACATAAAAAAGGAGGGAAAAACAACGAAAGAGCCGATTTCTTGGGCTTAAAATAACGTTGTTTTCTCTAACAACAAAAATCGCACGTTTTAGGTCTAGTAAATCACGCTTCACAGCATCAGCTTCAGTATGACGCCCTTCTCTTTCTCTCTGCAGTGCCCCTTGCAGCTAACCTATTAAGGCTCCAGCATAGAGTTATATACAATAATACTACGTCGTGTCACTGCTCTATAGTACAACGCTAAAAGAAAGGGGACTGACAAAAATGAACAAACAGTTGTTGCCGTATTGAAAAAGTATTTGAAATTTTAAATGTTAATTAAGTTTGCATGACAACGGTAGTCAGTAAAACCAAAACCCCAGCATTAATAATAATCATCATTGATGATTAATGCTGTTTTTTTTTTACATTGCTATTCTGTAACAAAGCAACAGTTTCGATGCTGTATTTAGACCTAATCGGTTTCTTAAGTCTGAATGAAATTATGAATGTAAGGAAATGATGAAAAAATTCTAGTTTACTATAGACTGTATTTGTTACTCCGGAAGTAAGGAAGAAAGGTGTTTCTTCCTGACCGATAAAAAAAAAATAACAGGAAAAAACAGCTGCATCTTCAACCTACGGAAGAAACTTACCAACTCTGGTGCAATGCAAGCATGTTAAGCAGTTACGTAATTAACACTGGCGATAGCCAGTGTTAGTAAGGGTCGACCTAGGATCTCTGTGTTAAACTTTCAACTTTGAGAGCTTATAACTCCGTCAAAATTTAAAAAATTTAAACCAAATTTGGAATCTAGCCTTGACTAGTCAAGGCCTGTCTACAGTCCAAAATTTGTGAAATTCAGTCCAACCAAACCCGAGATACAGAGAGGGGCCAAATAGACAACTTCTTGTTCTGCTTCTTGTTGTTGTTGTTGTTCTGGGGATACTTTCGTCTGTCCTCTCTACAGGTCAAACTATTTGTCCTGTAAAGCTGGTTCTTAGCTCATTTTACAGGTATTGCTCCGTAGATG
>JAHWFP010095161.1:0-17279 GCA_023313725.1 Lithobius niger | reverse complement strand
AAAGCAGGTGATATTTAATCCGTGTTTTCTGGAAAGTGCCACTACCTACTAATCTACCCTGGGGAAATCCTTAAAAGAACTACTAATACTCATAAAGAAATGCAATAAGACATAGCATTAAAGGACAATTACATCCATTTTGACATGCATGTTTTACTATTGGGTCACTTACACAATAACTAAACACAAGAATTAAGGTAGGAATACGTTACGTATGTCCGATACAACAATTTAATTACTGCATCACCAAAACACGATACGGAGGCCGACATTGTTTTGCTGGAACGCGCAGAAATTTACGCCGACAGACGGTGCTTATCGATTTCGACTCGCAGCCGATTGAGATAGCTCCGTTGGCTGTGAGTAGCTCAAGCGTCTGACGGTCTTAGCTGGCCGACGGTAGTGTGGGGAGCTAAGGCCGTCAGACCCTTGAGCTACTTACAGCCAAAAGAGCTATCTTAATCGGCTGCGAGTCGAAATCGATAGGCACCGTCTGTCGGCGTAAATTTCTGCGCGTTCCAGCAAAACAATGGCGGTCTCCGTATCGTGTTTTGGTGATGCAGTAATTAAATTGTTGTGTTGGACATACGTAACGTATTCCTACCGTAATTCCGTGTTTGGTTGTTGTGTAAGTGACCCAAAAGTAAAACATGCGTGTCAAAATGGATGTAATTGCCCTTTAAGAGTTCTGCGCTTTAACACTCACAAAGAAATGTAATAGTCTTTCTTTGAATTCGAACTGACTGCAATAAAATAGCCGTCAAGTTTTGTTGGTTGCTTAAGATTAACAGATTTAATCCCTCACTGTGCACATTCTGGGATATCATTACAAAATAATACCATTCCCTATAGCTTTATTGTTATGCAGATGAATGTAAAAACCCTAATTGCGTAACTAATAAAACTGCCTGGACATTACTACTGGTTACATCTATTTAGGCCTAATTGTAAAGTATTTCAGCCTAAACAAATTAGTTGGCAAACATTAAAGGCGGGTTGCCACCAAACGAAAGTTTGGAGCATCTAGTGCAATACAGTGCTTATATCTAATTCTCTCTAGTGCTCAAGCAAAGGAATGCACCAAGAAATATCTTTTAACACAATAAACAAGCCAAGGGCCTTCTGAAGTATTTAGTAAAAATTTGGTACCATACGTCCCTCGTGCACCTGGAAGCATGCTGTAAAAATTAACGATATTAATGCCACTAGATGGTTCCACGGTCAAATATAAAGAAAACACCCCGGCGCCATCTTGCGACAGTAATATTACTCCTAGGTGCACGAGGACGTGGCAAATTTTTACACAGTAATTAAGGAGGCACGTAGCTTGTTTGTTGTGTTTAAAGGTGCATTCCTTTGCTTGCTAAGAGAGAAAACTCAATAGAGCAGTGACATTTGCCGCCATATTGGCACCAGTATAGGTTTTGGAGGGCATAACTACAAGGTGCACTGCATAAAAATGGAAGGAAAAACAACGGAAGAGCGGATTTTTTAGGCTTAAAATAACGTTGTTTTCTCCAACAAAAAAATCGCGCGTTTTAGGTCTAAGAAATCACTCTTCACAGCATCGGCTTCAGTATGACGCCCTTCTGTTTCTCTCTGAAGTGCCCCTTGCAGCTAACCCATTAAGGCTCCAGCATAGAGCAGAGTTATACACAATAATACTACGTCGTGTCGCTGCTCTGTAGGGCTAGATGCAGCAGGTGTTAATCGGGTCGCAACCCGTCTTTTAAGTAAATGAAGCTAAAGTAAATGAAACCTACAGTGACCCAAGTTGTCAATACTAGTGGGACTTCCTACGTTAAAAATTTACTTTTGGATTACACATAGTGAAAGCGATTTAAAAAAAAGAAGTACCTTGCCTGCCCCAAAATTTCAATAAATTAATTCGGCAAAAAAGTTATTTTCCTTATATTAAAATATCGCTTTTGGTCTTCCCCCACTATAGATAGATACAAGGCTGTATTCCGGATTTTGAAAAGCCTCTGGTTACGGTACTTTGAGACATCTGTTCCGTTTCGACGTGCAATGGAAATCGCTAAAACCTGATGTCTCTTTCGCTCGCTCGTTCTTACTATCATTTTTTTTCCGGATTCCTTTGAAAACTGTTAGGTTTCCATAACAACAAAGGGAGAAGATATTGCCAACAGCCGTTCGCGTTTTCGTGAGAACGTCATTATCGATCATGATTTGTCCATTGAAGTCTCCGCGCGCAAACGTCAGCCGATTCGACGTGCCTCGACGCCATAAACAGTTTTCGGCCGTTCGGAACGAAGCAATTATCTCACGGCAAAGCACGGATGTTTGGCTGCATTTTGAATGCTAAAACTATGAATTTGTGCATCCTCGTGAATTTAAATGAGGACTAAGACAATGGGACTGAGATCCTCTTCTCGCAGATTTGCACGTGTCAAAGAGGAGAACGACGTCCTGTTTATTGTTTTGCTAAATTAATCAGTTATTAAACACGAACAATGTGCGGCAATACATTGTGAGTTTAGCAGTAATTGGGCAGCGCGACTGATTTTCTGGAAGTTTTGGAGGTTGGTCAACTGTGTTTCAAACTAACAACCAGGGATCGTAAACAAGAGATGAAATTCTTTTCAAGCCCTTAGCAAGGCTATTCAACGCCCAATGGAAGCCAGTTTCAAAGTTCATTGGACAATAACATATCAAAACTATGTAATAAATTCATACTAGCTGCACTCACTAGTTGGTTCCCGCACGCGCGAGTGAAATATTTGGCAGCCTGAATTGAAAACGGTTGGCGACGCCCCCCGCCCTGACTCCTCTTGCCCCCCCCCTCCCCACGTCTCCCCAATGTGTGGTCAGATTTCCCCCTACTGACTCTCTAGTCCCCTCCCCCTTTCTTCACTGCCCGCCTGCCTGACCACCTGCCCCCTCCCCGCATTGTGCGGTGTGATTCCCTTCCCATCTCTGCTCTCCCTCCCTTGGAACCCCTGATGTTTGGTCATCCTCTTAGGGAAGTAAATAGCGTTTTCAATATGAGGGCGCCACTCCTATTTTCTGTGGGGCTGAATTACCTGTTTCTCCGTTTTAATACCAAGAGCGATAAGCCCGCAACAACGATCGTGCATGCACCGATTGTTACTCGACCAACTTTGAAGTATTCATCTCTGTTCTAATAACAAGCATTATTGAAGCATTGATTGTTACAGGGCACATCCGTTCACAATGTCGGCCGCTCGTCCTTCTTCTTTGGTACTGTCTGTAGAATGGTGGCAAGAATGAACCTGCTCATCCTCGTTTATTATAGTGCACGATGAATTTTTGCTGGTCATGATCCCTGATATGGTCTGATCCCAAACGGTGCATCCTCACAAGCCAAATGTATAGATTTTCCTTGATAATTTTAGTTACGATCAGAGACTTATACAGGGTGGTACACAAAAAACTGACGAACCCAACATTTTCTAAATACAACTTTCCTAGTTAGCACCCCTCTGAACCAGGATAGAACAAAAATCAAAGCTAATGAAATGGGAAGATTTCTGCCCTCTCCTGGTTCTGAGGGGTGCTAACTGGAAATGTTGGACTTAGAAAATGGTGGGTCGTCAGTTTTTTGTGGGTCAACCTGTATTGTTAAACCTTCCATCGTTCAAATGGCGTAGACATAGCGGGGGGGGGGGTAGGGAAGGGTGATTTACATGTTAAAAATTCTCCAAGGTTTCCTCCCCAAGCTAAATAACTCTTTCTTTGAGCTCCACACATCCATCCAGAACACGCGAGGTAACTCGCTTAAAGTTTCAAATCCCACTTACAAGTCGGTTAGACATTCATTTACATACCGCAAGATCTCGTTCTGTAACAGTTTAACAGAGGACTTAATTAATTCCTCCTCTCTCAACGTTTTCAAAAATCGATTAGACTCGTTCGTATCTAATGAACATAAATATAATTCTGATTAAGAGGTCACACCAACCATGTTTGAATGATTTGTCATAGAATGTAACGCCTGGTTTTTTTTTTTTACACAATGCTATTTTCCACAGAATAGATCGAATAATTTTATTGAATAGATTTTCCACAGATTAGATCGAATTATTTATTGTTTAGATTAATATATTTCTTTGTTTCATCAAATGTTTAGTGTGTGTGCATGTAAATATTTTTTGGTGTTTTTCTTTCTTGCAAATTATAAGTATCGTCGCAATTCATTAGTGAATAATGACGACATTATGTTTTGTTAAATAAATAAATAATTTTTTGCTGAACAGTTTTGCTACGAGGAGCTGTGACTGATCCTAGTTGCCTTAAAAGCACGAGACTAATAGTGATCACTATTTCAGAGTTGGGTTTTTGCCTGCAAAAACAACTTTTAGCTGGGAGAGTGGCGAAAACATGGTTTTTACCGTTTTTTCCGGTCATTACCGGCTAAACTAGCAAAAACCAGCAAGCTACTTCACAAGCTTATTTTCAGAGTAAAATATATTCTTCTCTCAATATCTATGCAAATTTTCGACAGTCAGTTGCATAGAGATTGTGAGAAGAATATCTTTTACTGTGATAATAAGCGTATGAAAGGTAAATGAGAAGTGAATAAGAATTTTCAAAGTAAACGATGTGAAGTTTTCAAGGGGAGCTTTTATAATTTGCCAATATTTGACTGTTGTAGAGCACACTTTTTTTAATTTGACTTAAAGTCGGTTTTTGCCGTATTTAAGTCGCTTTTTGCCATATTTTTGGCCAAGGTGGCAAAAACAGGTAAAAACCTGTTTTTGCCGAGACGGTAAAAACCATGATAAAAACCGGTTTTAACCACTTGGTGGCAAAAACTTCACAACCCTGCACTGTTGACTTACGAAGCAAATGATGCGAGTCACTATTTTACTACACTGGACAGGAAGTACTAGCCGCTTCCAACCCAACTCGAGGATGAAGACAAAGGGTCGTTGTCTAGAGGATAAAAAATCGGCAGCTTCAATGTGCGCCATGATGGCAGGTTGTATACTTGCCCTTCATTACATCAGCTTCATAGCTTAGGCTGGGTAATAATGAATTGTGTTGCACCTGATGATGTAAAACATCACTAAAGTATCAGAACTGTTGTTGGTGTTAACAGCAATCCTAGCGGACTGGTAACTGTCGTCTCATGATGGTCAACTGCATGAACTACTACCAAAACGCAACATGTTTTACGCGTATAATTGGGGCCTGTGAAGGGTCCTATAAACAATGACATTGTACTGCTCGTCAAAATCAATATAGTGACTGCAAGCTCATCTCAACATTAGTACATGTTCCATCATAACGCAAGCCATTTAACAGAACTCAGAAGCAAACAGCAATGATTGTAAAGCACATTTAAATGGAAGCACCCAGTAACCTAACATATAGCTATCAGATCAAAATATATTGCATCCTCACCTGCACGTGGATGGATTTTTTCAGGCCAAGCTCAAGTTAGTTTAATAACGAATTTTAATGTGGTTTAGTGTTTTCGTTTCATCCCTGCTTGGTACATACACCTCCAAACGAAATACATATCAATTTTCCTTGTTACTCCATATGCGGTAGTCACAAGGCTTTTTTTGCCTATCTTTACTTAGCCAGCCTGGGACAAACCCTCCAAACGAGATACTTATCTATGTTTCTAGGTACTCCATATTAGGTAGTCACAAGGCTTTTTTTTTCACTTATCTTTACTCAACCAGCTTGGGCCATACCCTCCAAATAAGATAAATACGTATCAATTTACTTTGATACTCCATATCAGGTAGCCACATGGCTTTTTTCGCCTACCTTTTCTTAGCCAGCCTAGGACAAACTCTCCAAACGAGATATGCATCAATGTTTCTTGGTACTTCATATCAGGTAGCCACAAGGGTTTTTTTGCCTAGCTTTTCTTAGCCAGCTTAGGACAAACCCTCCAAACGAGATACGTGCAAATGTTTCTTGGTACTTCATGACAGGTAGCCACAAGGCTTGTTTCGCTTACCTTTACTTTGCCAGCAAGGGACAAACCCTCCAAAGAAGATATTTATACATTTTCCTCGATACTTCATGTTAGGTAGTGACAAGGTTTTTTCAACTACCTTTACTCAGCCAGCTTGAGACATACCCTCCAAACGAGGTACATATCTGCTTTTCTCGATACTTCATATCAGGTAGTCACAAGGCTTATTTCATCTCACTTTACTTAGTCTACTTAGCACATACCCTTCAAACGATATTTGTATCAATTTTTCTCGATACTCCATATCAGGTAGTCACAAGGCTTATTTCGCCTACCTTTATTCAGTCGAGCTTGGAATATACCCTTTCAATTACATACATTTTAATTTTCTCGCTACTCAAGTAGTCACAAGGCTTTTTTCCATCTACCTTTACTCAGTTTCCTTTCCTTGAGACATGCCCCTTTAAACAAGAAACGCATCAATTTTTCACAATACTCCATGTCATTTAATCACAAGGCTTTTTTCACCTACTTATACTTAGTCTGCTTGGAACATAACCTTCCAATGACACGCGTCAATTTTTCTTGATACTCCATATCACTTAGCTTTTTCACTTACCATTGCTCAGTTTGCTAGGGACATACCCTTCAACAAGATAGGAATCAATTTTTCTTGATGCTCCATGTCAGTTAGTCACAAGGTTTTTTCGCCTACCTTTACTCAGTATTTCTCGATACTCCATATCAAGTAGTCACAAGGCTTTTTTTGCCTACCTGTACTCAGTCTGCTTGGAACATACCTTTCCAATGACATATGTATCAGCTTTACTCGATACTCCATAATATCAGATAGTCACATGGCTTTTTTCTCCTACCAAAACTCAGCTGTTAGTTACTCATCCATTTAAAATCCTGCAAATCTATTTTAGAGATAGGGAACATACATCCCCATTGGTCTTGATTCCGAATATTGCGTTCATATACATATGCCCTCTCATTGAACATACTGAAACCTTAAATGGCAGCTATAGGGTAAGAAAGCAAGTTATTTTAACTCATTGAATACATTCATAATATGATTCTTCTCTTCCTGCATGGTTTAACGATTGTCTGGACAACATTTGGCACTGCGGAACATTGATCAGTTTCTCTGGCAGGATATACTACGTTTAATGTAGGCTAGACAATTTTCTCCCAACAGTTCACAAAGCCAATAAACTGAGCAAGTGAAAAGAACTTAAGTAAGTTCGTCAGTCTTGTGAAGTGTGCGGTTTCACCGACCGCCTACATGGTTCATTAGATTTTCTTGCGCCCAAATTCCGTTAGTCTTCAGTAGTTGGAGATGCCGAACCAGCAAAATTTTGTCATCCGGTGCGATCGTTACCTCAGAGTAGAGCAACTCTGGCGTGTGCTTGCAACGTGACTTTTTTCACCGAGAGTGCCCAATTCCCATGATATCCAACTTCTGAACTGTTTCTTTTGCCTTCCCTACCTCCTGGCAATCAAATTCCACTTTCTTGCGCTGCGAAATCATTGGAAAAGTTAAAGTCCCACAAAAAAAGTTTAAATATTAAGGGAGACAAAAAAAACATACCCAATGCATTTAATCATTTTCAGTAATCTTTGCTGAATTGTGTTTGATTTCATGAATCTGTCACCAAAATTAGACGTTAGAAGCAAATTTCACCAACAACCTGATCTGCATGACAGAATCAAGTAGTCTTAAGTGAAATCTATTTTTCAGAACCAATCACATACATATACTTTATTATCACACATTATCTTATTAGTTACAAAATCCAGTCAACCATAGCTTGATCAAATCTAACACCACGATCGTCTAGTATATGAACAACTGCTGGAGCGCGAGTATTCTAAACGAGTACGTACGAGTATCGTTAGTGGGTTATCATTGTTTTGGTTCAATGTGTTCCGGGTGCTGCAGACATAGGGCCTTAGGGCTGCGTCGGGCAGATGACTGGGTGCGGTTAATGCTCGCTAAAACCCTTTGCTCTGCCCAAATAACCAACAACTGCAACAAGACAACAATGACGAAGACAATTAACCACAAATAGTCTAGAACGCCAACGGATACTTGCATTGTTAAGAGGAAAAAAAACAACTGCTCTACACAATCTTGGGAACTCCTTGATTCGATAGGGGCTTCTCTGTTAATCAACAATAAAGTGCTAGGATAACTGAAAATAACTGAAGGAGATGCACTGATTAAGTGAGCGAAACGAACCAAATCAACGCTTGCTATCCAGTGTATGCAAAAATGGGACTGAAGAAACTGAAGCATGTGAAGCATGGTCCTCCAATAAACCAAACCGTGTCAGTTTGGCTCATCTACCGGCTAATTGGGCAATGGTAAATTTGAAAATTATCAATGAGAAAATTTATAGACATACAATCCCTCCAGAAAAAAAAGGTAGAGGTGAAGATAAGACAATGTAACCTTTTGTACATTCACCGTCATATGAAAGCTGTAATGTCGACCCAAAACCAAAACTGGTATAAAAAGCCACCAAGTTTCCAAAAAAGGATTGACCTTATCATTCAACCAGGGAAAAGAAGCCAAAGTTAATTCTATTACGCAAGTTAATCACACAGAATAATACTTTGGGTGTTAAATGAAAACTCGAAGGTTGCTACCGCTAGTAGCAATGCTCTAGTTGTCATTTAACTTTCGAACTATTAGTTGGTCCGATTAACTTGTCAGCCCTTCCCTGGCTGAATGATATCACTACCTTCAAAGGCTGATCCTTTTTGGAAATTTGCAGCTTTTTATGCCAGTTTTGGTTTGGGGTGGATCTTGGTGACCTCCCCATTTGGTTAGGGCTTCTCGGTTAGCCAACAATAAACTGCTAGTTTTACTTTTTTTCCATTAAGAGCCACCAAACATTTAAATCTGTGAGCAGTTGGGATACAGAAGAAGGAAGAGATGCTGTTGAGGTGGCTATTGATAATTGCTAGGCAGCTAAAAGCTAGCATTATCAATAGCCTTACCTATTTTCCCCGGCTGGTAATGCCATCAAGGACGTCAGTCCCAGGCAGTTCTTACCTTGGTTAGAATACATACATAAAAATAACGCTAAAAGTCACTACAAACGAGATTAACACATTTCAATCGCAGAAAGAGAGAAAAAAAAAGAGAAAAAAGTCTTTTCTTTCCCTTTTCTTTTTCTAAATAAAACATAGACAATGTCTGCCCAAACAAGCCAACCTGATAAAATTTTAAAAACACCGCAAGAACTCCCCCCCTCCCTCCCTCCAAGATAACCATCCTACAACCTTCGCTAGAAGACCACAAGTGACGGGGCGAGCACAACATCTCCAGGCAATGCGCTCCAAGGTTGAACTACCCGGTTTG
Organism: Lithobius niger; assembly: GCA_023313725.1. Lineage (NCBI taxonomy): Eukaryota > Metazoa > Arthropoda > Chilopoda > Lithobiomorpha > Lithobiidae > Lithobius > Lithobius niger. The sequence goes on along the minus strand of JAHWFP010095161.1, from coordinate 7,989 downwards.
AAAAGAAGAACTTATACGACAGTTCAAACTAAAGTGCTCCACAACTAATTTTAGTGGGTGGCTACGAGTACGATCAGATGATCTAAGCTCAAAGATACGGTCCCCACACCAATGTAGGGCGTCTTATAACAGGACATAAGTAAAATTTAGATTAGCCCTCAGCCTGCGTAATTCACGGAATCCAGGTCGAGCAGTTTAAGTCTCTCACGATAGGTACAATTTCGTACACCATGCAGTGACCCAATGAATGCGAGATCAAACCCAAAGGGACAACCATAACATTAACCAACCCGACACAACCTAATTAGCCCCACATACAGAATTAAGCTATTAATTAGGCTACGTCTTAGAGGCAAGTTTAAATACGCGGTTGTAATTTTGAGTGCCACTGACCAAATTTAGCCGTTTAAAATGCTGCAGCACCTCTGTGTGATTTTCGCCAGAAGCTCTGCGCCTGTTCTGTCGATAGGGGAAAAAAAAATCGAACCACAAACAGCCAATCGGAGGGGGCGGCTACGCTGTTCTACTCCAGAAAATTCCTCATTAACCTATTGTTTAGTTTAGCCTAAGGTGTCACGTTTGTTGTTTTGTTTGTTGTTGTTGTTGCTTGTTTTCATTGTGGGAAAACCGGGCACATCAAGCCTGACAGTCAATGCTAATTATCTTAGTGATGAGTCAAGCTTTTTAGCTCCGGGCTTGAATTGTTTTACACCTCACCGTTTTCTAATATACTTCTTCACTCCTGCTTTAGCGTGGGCTGTCTTCGCCGAAAGCCAGAAATGTCTAGGGAACTCGCTGAAATCATGCCTGGCATAATTAGCGCGCCCCAGCTCCCTCTAGAGACACGCACATTTAGATGCAAATTAATTTTCACGAGCACAAAAGACGTTTCAAGGTTTCTTCATCTCCTTCCCCCTCCTCTCTCACCCCAACCCGTAATCAACGCATCTTTAGACCACCCTCAGTGTACAACGAGAGCAAAGTAACGATTTTTAAAGTAGATTTCACTTAGAAAAATTCTATCTTTTGTGGCGTGTTACGGAAGACCGTAATTATAGGTGTCTCTTCGGTTTGTGACAAAAATACGACCACAAAAAGAAGAAAAAACATGATATTGGCAACAATATCTGTTGCTTGGTCGATGGACGATTCCCTAGCAACTAAGTTTACGCTGTATTCAGAGATATATTTATACAGGGCGGCCCATAAAAAACGCTTCACCTGAAATTTTTCTAAGTCCAAGATTTTAGTTTTTGAAACAGAGTTTTTGAGGAAAGAAGTGAAAATAGGGACCACTTTTCTTGATCCAAAATGCTATTCTGATTCCGAAAAAGTGGGTCCTATATTTCGAAATCTTTGAAAAAAAAACTTATAGGATGCTATATGGAAAAGGTTAGAACGTCCACTGAGCGTGAGAATTGTTTAGCATAGACTGGCTCGCATTTTGGAACTAGGATAAATAATGGCATGGCGAATGAAACCAAGGATGACCAAACATTGGGGCACTTGGGAGTAATTTCCCCCCCCCCCCCCCGTTATTTGAATGCCTTTCGGGTAGATAAAATTAATAAAAAAAAACATTTAAAATAAAGTCAAAAGTCGTTAAAACAAAGGCTTTTCGAGGATTGCGATAGTAATTCAAAGGTCCCCAGCTCAACAAAGACAGTGATTACTAGATTTCTGTTAAACGCCTATTTTCTTTAGTCCTATGTGCTTGTCTTTTGTCTTAGTGCTTGTCTTTATTTACATCTTCCATTGAAAATGTTGCTCTTTGCTTTTTTCTTTGTTGCGGTTGGTCTTCTGATGTGTGCTTTTGCACATATTTTTTCCGATGGTTATCCCTGCCCCTCCTCCCCGTTCTCGAAAGTTTGTGGCACCAGTGAATGACATTAAGAAATACAACAAAAGGGCTATTTTACGGTTACCGTCCTTTAAACTGCTAAGAGATCATTTCAAGACGTGCTAACCTATCGCCCACCCCAGACCGCAGCTTTTTCTTGAATTTAAGCAATTTTCGCGAGCCTTAAAGGTACGTTAGCCAGTCGTTCACCAGGCTCACTCTAGTGGCTTCGACCCACGTTTCATATGATTTCGTTGATTATTTGTTTTTAGTTGCCAAACATGTCATTTAAAGGTACATGCCTCCATGTTGGGTTTCCCGTTAAGACTCAGTTTTGTAACATTCGTTTAAACTGACGTAAATGTTGCAAACGATTTTATTTTGCTGGTTTTTTCCCATGTATGAAACGGTTTTGCCAGATTTAGTCGTAACATTGTGTAAATCCTGAAAATCTGAGCAATTTAAACGACGGTCACCCTAAAATTGACCTTTTCTTGCATTTCTTAGTTTCATTCACTGGCGCCCGCAGACTTTCAAGAGAGGGGTAGGAGCTAACATTGAGAAAAAAAAGGGCGAAAGCACAAATGAAAAGGCCAACCAGCACAAAGAAAACGTGCACAAAGCAACATTTTCAATGGAAGATGTAAACAAAGGCAAACACTATTTTTGCGAACCTGCATTCATAGGACTAAAGAAAATAGGTGTCTAACAGAAATCTAGTAATCACTGTCCTTGTTGAGCTTGGGGTCTTTGAATTACTAGTGCAGTCCTTGAAAAGGCTTCGTTTTAATGACTTTTGACTTTATGTTAAATGTTTTTAGCAATTTTATCTACCAATAGGGCACCCAAAAAACGGGTGGGGGGGGGGGACTTACTGCAAGTGCCCCAATGTGCGGTCATCCTTAGTTTCATTCACCACACCATTACTTATCCTAGTACCAAAATGCGAGCCAGTTTACACTAAACAATTCTCATGGTCAGTGGATGTTGTAAACCTTTTTCCGTATAGCATCGTCACTGCACAGAATGGCAAAGTTTTCCGAATTTTCCGGGCTCTGGCTTTAATTGTATTTACGTATATAATGGTTGGATATACCTATTACCCAGTAAGGTTTCACGTGGGCTAAACAGTACAGTAACGCTGCAGTATCTGAAACCTTACAGGAAAGTTTATTTGTGTCCCTCTGCTTTTTTGACTTCGGATGGATTAAACCTATACCTTAAGCATCAAATAAGTTCGTATTTGTTTTCTAGTTCCTGCTACTTTGGCATGCCATGCAGTTTAGATTAGCTTGTTTTAATGTTTTACATCTTTCTCAATTATGATTTGCACAAACCAGTATGGAAACAAACCCTTTAATCTTCAGTCTATGCCTTGCGGCTGGCGTTTGCTGGCTGGCATTGTTGAATAATAACGATGTTTAAAACAATGTAAAACAATCAATCCGGTCTTTTAGAGCTCCTTAACCCCTGAACCACTTGACCAATAAAAAGGTGAGTTATGGAAAGGTAACATCTACAGAGCAATACCTGTAAGCTAGGAACTGTAGACAGTGTAGTAGAAACGTGTCGTGCCAAGAAGCGGAAGTTCAACAAGCCAAAAATGAAAATCACGATTCCAGCTCAAGTCCAGCTCTCCGATGTGACATATCGGAAATTAATGAAAGTTCTGACACTTGTTCACCAAGTCCACCACAGCTTCTGTACTAATTTTGAGTGGAAAATATTGAAAGACAGCAGAGTTAAGCATCGAAATTTCTGCTTTAACATGGAAGGTTGAGGTCAATATTAAAATTTTCTTAGAAATGGCTTGTAATTAAGCATAAATATTGTTTTTAAGAATGCTCTTTTTTTTTAAATCAATAAATCACAAAGTAAAGGGTAACGGAGCAAACAGTCCCTCCTTGTTGTATGTTTGTGGCTTCTAGGTCACCAATGAGAAAGACTGAACAGCTAGTTAGCTCGGTTGAAGCCTGTAGCCAGTATTCTGGTAGCGCAGTGGTTAGAGCGCCCGGCCTAGTCAGCGGGATGTCGAGTCCCAGGCGGGGCAGTCGTTTCTTTCTTTCTCAAATTATACCACGCGCCATGGCTGTTTGCTGTGACGTGTACATCACGTGACTGGGCTAGTCCAATCAGATGGCCAAACAGCCGTTGTTCTCGTTCGTCATTGGCTGACTCATGGTGACGTCACGGCAAACAGCCATTGCGCATGGTATAGTGTATCTTGTTTACTCACAAGGCTAGTCTTTAATGCAGACCGATTGCTTCGCTTTCGTTTTTTTTTTTTTTTTTTTTCACTCTTTTACGTATAAATTCGTTTTACGTTCTAAATTACTTTTGTTACATGAAAAACTACCATTTAGCGCCACAGACTATTTTAAGGCTACCACTCATAATGCAGTCATTTTACTACATCGTGGCCTCATCTTTGGCATAGGTGAATTCAGGCTCTAGCGCTGAGGTTTCATGTAAACAAACTGCCATAAATCCCGCTTGATTTGCTGCATTTTTGTAACTGATCTACCGCCATTTGGATTGTGGAAGGAAGAAAACTTGGTTCGCAGTTGGTCAACTTTAAAAAGAAAACTTTAAAAAGAATAAGAAAAAGAATATGAGAACGAATTATTAATGAAGCAAAAATCTTGCGGGTTCCAATTATGTTCGTTTTATGAAATTTTTAGATAAAGTACACGAAACCGGTAAATGAAGGCCTTACAAGCTTCCGTATTGATGAAATTGTGGCATAGTTCACTAGCTGTCTGCATGGCTACTGGATCAAACTTTAAGCTGCACATGGTTGTGGTTTTCTGACAACGGGATCAACAACGAGTGGCTTAAAACCATATTGTGATAAAACCGTCATATGAGATTTTTTTTAAATATTAAAGGGGTGAGGTTATTACTCGGTTGGCTTTGGTTCTGGCAGGATTTGATTCTTACTTTTGATTCTTGAATTTAATTCTGACAAAAAATAAAAAATAAAATAAATTAGTAAAAAAGGAAAGTAGCCTATCTCTCTAGCTTGGTCATAGAGCTTGCTAATTAAGCATTAACGTCCAATAATGGCTTTCGCTATATCGTGAATGTATGATTTCCTGTACAAGTAAAAATAAAAAGTAATAATGCAAAAATATACTATAAAATATATACATATCATCGCACCCGCATCGCATCGTACCCGGCTTCGCCCGGGGATTTGTTTGACCCGTGGTTGTTTCCCAGTATTTGCTCGGTGCTGCCTGATCGTTCACTGCAACAGTCGATTTTTGTTTGTGTAACACTCCCCCTTTCCGTCGATCCTCTCCCTCCCCTCTCCCCTCCTCCTTTTATCCCGTCCACTCCCTCTCCTCTTGGTTTCCTTCCCCTTCTCCTCTTTGCTATACGTAGTTGTTTGTTCTAGGTTCAGTTAATGCGTAATCGTATGCTTAATGGTAACAGCTCACTTTGCCCCCACCCCCCAACTCCCAGTCTTTCGCTGTGGCTTAAGCGATGCGTACCGTGCGAAAAAAGAAGTGTGCATGACGTCATGTAATACTTGCCCTTGAGATTACCACGGTGTTTAGTTAGAAGGATAATTGTTAGAGCAAATTGTTAGAGCCCAATTTCAACTTCTTTTCAGGGCAACAACGTCCCAGTTTCAACTTCATGCCAAAGAATTGACACACTCGCACGTTTTCATTGTTCCCCTTCCGGGGGTCGTTGCGGTTGCTTCATTTCTGCTATGAGACTATTTGGTTTATAATGTAAGATAACTTATCTATAAGGACAGAAGGGAAGGAACAGACCGGCGCCTAATATCCACTGATGCTCGGCCCCAATTTAAAAAAAGATAAAATGCATTAAGTTACGGGAGGGTGTTGGCAAAGGCAGTTTGTGGCTTGGACCACGACTAATATAAGAGTGAGTAAGGGTAAAAAAAAGATGTTAGATGAGAGAGAATCGTGGCCTTGGAGAATCTTGAAAACAGGAAGAATGTCACCCCTGTCAAAGCGACTACCGAGAGAAGTAAGACCAAGGCATATAAACCTTGCCTTGTATACGGAAGAACAGAAAGAGAGACGGATCGTTTGGTAAAATACTTAAAAGTACGTTCAAGAAGTTGAAGAGCCTTCTGAAGAAATGGTCTCCATGCCTTGGATGTAGTAGTCAAGATGGGGGTCTAACAAAATACGTGATACATTAGTTTAACATGAAAGGACTAGCTGAAGTCAAATACTTAAGAATAAAGTTACTAGTACGTCCAGCTTTACAAGCCGCTGCCTGCAAATGCCTGGGAATGAAATTTTAAGTGAGTGTCAATGAGAATTTCACGGATTTCGGTAACAGAGTGGAGAATTGCAGAAGCGAGGGAGTATTTGTACTTAAGGTTATTGTGTAATCCTTCGTGTTGCAGAAGGATTGAGTCCTGTCGGGTAGTGATAGGGCAGAAGACCTTCACATTGTCAGCAAACAGAAGACAGTGGCAAGTCACGGAACCTGAAAAAGAAAAAGAAGTGGGCCCAAAACAGGACCCTGAGAAACACCAGAAGAGATAGAAGAGTAGAAGAAGAGTAAAAGAAGAAGAAGAGTAGATCCCCAACGAAATCTCTGCTTACGGTCATTTAAATAAAGAGAAGAGGATAGTGCAGATAAAATCCGGAATTGAATACCAGCGACATGAAGTTTAAAAAGAAGTAAGGAGTGGGGAACAGAGTTGAAAGTTTCAGCATAGTCGAAATAAACGACGTCGCAGGACAACTTCTTATCTAAGTAGTCATTTCAATGCTCAGTGGCAACAAGCTGGTTAGCGAGACGTGACCTGCCCTTGCGAAATCCGTGTTGAGAATTATGAAATGGGCAGTTGGAATTTGCCATTTGGTCAGCACTGGCGAAGAAAATTTTCAAACATCTTTGAAAAAAATTGGAGGGAGACTAATGCATTTATGGTTGGAAGGGGACGAGGAACGTCCTCCTTTGTGAATGGGAATGACAATGGTACTTTTCCACAAATTTGGCAAAGTACCTTAAGAAATATATGCAGAAAAAATAATTGAGAGGGGAATAGAAAGAGAGGACGCACAGCTCTTGATAAGAAATGGATGGTTTAGATCAGAACCCGGAGAAATTGAGGTTTTTAGAGCACTAAGGTGGGAATAGACGTCCGCTGATGTTACACTGAAGTCAGCGAGGAATGGACCCTTATGGGAGGAATTTTAAAACTGAATTTAGGATGCCGAAGATGGAAAACAGTATGAAAGCCAATTCAAAATCAGTCCTAAGTAAAATGCCATTGGGTCGCAGAGACTATTGGGAATTTTACAGACTTGTTTGTTATTAATGTATGCAAAGAGTTGCTTGGGTTTTTTTCTTGCTTTCAGAGAGAAGTTTGTTTTCATAATTCCGCTTGGATGAAGACTGGAGGGAGATGCGTAGGATCTAGCTTCAACGTAAATGGAATGGTTGTTTGGAGTTGAATCTGCCCAGTACTTATCCCAGTCCCGTTTCTTTTTATTGACTAGTGCTTTGACTTTATGGGTAAGCCAAGAGGAACGAGATTTACCCTTTCTGCTGGAAACAATGGGAAAGCAAAATTCCCTAACATCAGAGAGGAAGTCGTCCAAAATGGACAACGTATCCTCAGCACCTATTTCTGCGAACTCAAAGTTCCTGTCAATACATGAAATCATGCTGTTGTTGAGAGTGTAGTCAGCTTTAGAATAGTTTGGCCTTGTAGATTTTGGACACGGTCTTGACGCTTTATGTTAATAGAGAAATAAATAGTAATATGATCACTCTTGCCTAAGGGCAGCAGATGATCAGCATTAATAACATTGTGTTCAGAGTTAGTCAAAACCAGGTCGAGGCAATTGGGTTTGTAGCCATAGCCAGCATGATAGCGAGTGGGGAAGGGACATGCTGAAAAAGAGAGTGCTTTGAGATTAGTTCAAGGAAATTACACGGCATTTCAGGGTCACGTGTACTGTAGGATCCCCACTTAATGGTAGGAAAGTTAAAGCCGCCAAGGCAAAAAAGTGGAGAATTAGATGGGGGCATCCTAGAATCAATAAAGCTAAGGAATACTGAGTAGATTCAGTAGCCATTCAGCCCGTTATATTATACACACAACAAACTCTCAGTGGCTGACAATAGTGGTTTGGGTGGCTCAGCTC
>JAHWFP010095154.1:5170-15200 GCA_023313725.1 Lithobius niger | reverse complement strand
GTGACATCTGTTGGCATTAATTTCTGCACGTTCCAGCAAAACAATGGCTGTCTCCGGTTCGTGTTTTGGTGATGCAATAATTAAATTGTTTTTTCGGACGTACGTAACGTATTCTTACCGCAGTTTTTGTGTTTAGTTATTGTGTAAGTGATACAAAAGTAAAGCATGCATGTCAAAATGGATGTAATTGCCCTTTAAAAGTGCAAAAATTTAAACAATAAATCCCTCGTTTCAGGCTGACATAGCTCATTTTCAAGAAACAAGCACACAGACACTTTAAAATTGCGTTCAGGTGCAAAGATTGCCGATAAATGCTGGCAAAACTGCCGAAGGGTAAAAATAAACAAAATAAAAAAATTTGAAAAGAAGGTAGAGAGTTGACAGTTGCGTGAGGTCTGGGTCTTATTCGGTACCCTCCTGTTGGCAAGAGTGTCACACTGTAATTTTGATAGTACCCTGTGGTATGGGGCAAGGTGGCCTGATGGTTAGCATGGTCGATATCTTTCTAGGCTCAGTAAAAATGTCCAATTTTTTTCTTCCACAGTTGAAAGACGGCAGGATCCAGGCCATTAGTGATTACTGCCCTGTGGATTTGTTTTCTGGGTAAGTAGCTTATGAATTTCTTCACGTTTTGATTGATTCATGTTGCAGTTTGATACAGGATGTGCGTACATTCCCGTAGTTACACATTGTGATGCGTCTACTGGAGTGTTTCCTTGTAGGATTCTGTTCCAATGGTTCAGATGCATGAGAATCCTGAAATGTGATGCGATGCGATGTGAATTCACCAGTTCATGGCGGATGTAGGACACAAAGGCACCGGCTACATAGGCATGCCAATTTAGGCACTATAGAGAAATAGGATTTTGGACAAATAAGCACCCGGACAAATAGGCACTCAGACATTAGACACCAGAGAAATAGACAGCAAGTTAAAAAAATTTAAAAAATATGAATCTGGAGAGATTGCCCTCAAATTCTGTATCGTTTATTTTAAATATGTGACACTTATTCGTGTGGAATCGATGAAGGGGAAATTTCTGCATTTTTCGAAATTTTTGTGTGGTAAATTAATGTCCCAAATTATGATACCTCATTCCCGTTACCGCGCTCGCTGCGACTAACACCATCAGAGATGCTACCGTGTTAAGAGATGCCAACAAAATGTTAGCAGTTTTGAACGCTACAAATATTTTACAGCTAACTTTTGTCTCTCTCCCCCCTCCCCCCCACCCGCCCCAATTTTAGGGTAATGTTACCAATTTAAAATTGTGGTGCCTATGTGTTCGCGTACCATGGCAAACAAAGCATTAGTTAAAGATTTAAGAGTGATGCCATGTAGAACCTGGCCACAGTCATGCAACTAGCAGTTGCTGAACTCAGTAGGAAGCCACGGTTTCACACTGCCATGTTTATTGTCACATTGTCGCAACCTTTATTTCAGCTGGCCTTGTCTTGGTGCATTTTGGTGTTAGGAGTTTTCGGTAGATGTCGCCTCCTTTCAAACACACTCACTACACGCCTGCGTGAAACCTTCGTTCAATGCTGGTAGCAGGGTACTCACAAATCCAATTGAACAAAGCCGTATTTATTCCTGATATCATGGGGATCAAAGTTATTTAGCGTCACTAAAACAAATCGACAACGATAAGAATACAAAATTTATCGCTTAAAATATATCGTAATTCAGATTAGGGCGTTAAAATAATTTTATGAAAGATCAGAACTGGCTGATCACGTTTTATTTTTTTTTAAATCCAACAATTAATTTTAAAACGGGTCGTCGTTACGAGTGGAGCTAAGTATAACGCATGGTTTTGTGTTTCAAGAATGTCCGAGAAACGTTGCTCACCGGCCGTGCATGCTGAAGCTTCTTCCGTGGTTTCGCTTATTGTAACGAACTGTATATTGTTTGAATCGAACACAGAATAAGTTCTTCAACTTGAGGTGTTGCGCACGCACGAGCGGGGCCGGATTTAAACTCTTGCCGCCTGTAGGCCCGACCATAATGCCACTCTTCAATGCCCCAAAACTTCCCCTCACCCAGACTCTTACTAAATATTTAATTTATCCCCTCCACCCCACATCCAGCAACTTTCTTAATTTGTATGTTCGTTTGCAACCATGAAAAATTAGTAGGGCAAAAATAACTTATGCTGTGTTACTGAGCAAAGTAATTAAAAGTAACCTATTTCCGTTGCCCTTTGAACTTAAATTAAGAAATTGTAGGGATTTACTAGGGCCTTGTCCCTTTCTTCCCGCATAGTTTTACTCGCTCATTTTACCAGCTCATTTTATTTCACTACTAGATAAACGCTTAACTACCAACCTAATACAAAGTGGCCAGGCAATGAAAAGTTCGTAAATAACGTAAGTACGTTTTAAATAAAAGTCACTAGGCCCGTATAGCAACTAACCAGCATCCAATCAGTTCTGATAAGACATTCATTTGATGGAGAAAAAATGTTGAAGTGTTATACCCTGAACAATTCGCAGATATTTTTTGGGAAAAAAATTAGCCTTTGTCAACCGTAGAGTCGGTCTATGTGGTACTGTACCGTTACTGTTGTGGAAAGCATTGGTGATATGTATTGCACACGATAGCAACTACTTATTTATAGCGTCATCTCTTCTATTACACGAGGCGGTATTTCGTAACGTTTTTAGTCTGATCTGAGGTTAGCTTAATTCTAACAATTGATGGCGCTAGCATTGAAGTAATACATTTTCATGAATGGCGAAGTGGCTGCAAAGCTCGCACCAGCTTTTCTCACGTACAATTGTTTTTAAGCCGTCATGCTGCCCCTAAAAAAGTGCAGCTATAGGCCCGGGCCTCTCGGGCCTACTTATAAATCCTGCCCTGCGCACGAGTATTTCATCAATTTCCGCAGGTATTGTCGCTGTTATCATGGTTACCATGGCAACAATGCCGCTATTTTTTTTTTCGCCTCCCACGAGAACCAAAGAAGTGTTGCCTTCTGGTGTCCGTTGGTGGAAGCAGGTCTTTCTTTACCCCACGTTTTCACAAAAGCGTCACTACCTACTTAATCTACACTGGCTGGTAGTTTTGGCGCCGAAGTGATTTTAATAAACTTGCTGTAAATTCATCGTAAAATAAATAGGACGATCCTGTAATTACATTTGGGTTGGTATAACCGGTGTCTATAACCGGTATCTACGTTAATATTTAGAACCAAGTTCAAAACTTTTAAAAACACTCGGGTTTAAAAGGACATAAATCCTTCCGGTTTATCGTGCGATCCGACGAGATTGCAGTTGGCAACATTTACACAGGTTAGAGTCAATGTCGCCGAATCACCTTGCACGCAAGAAAAAACAATAAAATGAATGTGTTGGCAACATTTACATACGTTTGAACTAATGTTGCAAAACTGAGTCATGTAGGAAAGCCAACAGGATTTATGTCCCTTTAAGGGCTTTAGTTCGTAAATTTTGTTGGTGTTACGCTGTTTCTCTTAGGACTTATTTACGTAACAATCTTGCATCTAGAATCGTTATCGCATCTAGATCATTAGCTAGACATTATCGCTGCCAACTGGCTAGCATCGAAAATGGTTAAAAATTCGAGTTTAGAAACGACTGGGATTGTTATAGGATGATTTCGTTATCTTATTGTCATGGATTCTATGACTGCAAGCATTTACTCAGACGATGTCGGCCTTAGCTAATACTGGTAACGTTCTTAGCATGGCAACGACACCTTCCCCATCGCGGTTAAATTCGTTAGATACGAGAATGCAAAGGCGAGTTGTTATTTAAATGCACCTTTAGGGTATGAGAAGTCGAGGACTGTACATGCGACTTTTTAATTAAATTACGACTCTTAGGACGCAAAGATATTTTTGACTGCTTGCTACCCCTGGTTGAACCACAGCATTGGTGGTATACCAACGCAGACTCCGGTTTTCGAAATTATCAAGTTTTTCTAACTAATTACAGGGCTGCCACCGATGTGAAAAAATGTGGAATTCCTGCCCCTGCTATAAAAGTGTGAGAAAATTGTGAAAAAATGTGATTTTTTTGAATTTTAGTAAAAAAAATTGCAGTGTGCCGCGAATAATGAATAAAATATTATTAAACTAGTTATCGCTTTTCCAACTCTATTCTACGTATTCTTTCGATTTACAAAATGAATCACAGAACTGAAAAATATGTGCGACCACTTAAGTCATTTATAGCTACTATGCTCTTAGGAAAAAAATAATATCTACCTAATAAAAAAAAGTGATGTAACCTAGGCCTATAGCCTTACAATAACAAAGCAAGCAAAGTGAAAATAAAATTGTGGAAATTGTGGAAAGTTTGGGAAGCCAAGGTGCGAGAATGTTAAAATTTTAATAAAACGTGTGCGAAAAATTGTGGAAAAAAAATTTAAATGTCTGCAGTGAAATTTTGTGAAAAACTGTTGCATCCCGGTGGCAACCGTTATTAATATTCCAAGGCATGGTATTGCGCTGACTACTTTGACTCTAGAATAAGTTTAGATATTCTGCCCTACTATGGTTACCCCCCACCCAAAATTTCCCCGTATTCGTAGGTTTTTAAGCTTATGTCATTCCTTCTTGTTTTCGTGTGAGGTAATATTTCGAGCACTCATTTTTTTGTTGTTGCGTGTAGCAGCTGTTTTCCTGCTGGCTTTCGCATTCACCCTTAGTTCCTCCAGGGCTTGTTTCCTTGGGAGAGGAAAGACGTAAGGGCAGGGGGGGGGGGGGGGGGTAGATGGGGTGGCTGGGCAAGGAGAAGTGAAGGTGAAAGGGGGAAAGAAGCCTCCAGCTGGAATCAGCCTGTTGCGCCTGCATTTTTCTCCTCCTCCTACCTTTTAAAGGCCCCACACCTCAGCTGACCCTATGTTTTGTTTACATTCCTCAGCCGTCTTTTGTTTTGGTTGGGTAGAGAAGTTGGGTAGAAAAAGTTATTGTGTTTTGGCTGGAAAAACTTGATGTGTAACAAACCTAGCCGGAAGGCATTTTAAGTTTCAACAAAGTTTGACGTTGTGTTGTAGTAGTAATATAATTGTGTGATTTTATTCAGGTGTAGTCATTTCTACAAGGCAAGTGTATGTGTAATTGTGTATGCATGTGTATTGAATAGGAAGTAAATGAACAGGGAGCTTATCATTATTTATACAGGATGGTGACTTAAGTCGTAATTTACATCATTAAAAACGTACGGTGTGTTTGCTTGCGTGCGTGCTGTCACGTCTACTCCTCCGGAACTAAAGCATCTATGGAGCTGATAATAGTGCCAAATGAAAGATAATTAAATTACGCTTTGAATAGGACTATTTTCAAAGATGTAACTGTTTTTTTCGACCTGCAAGTACACGAAAAACTGTTCTGAAAATTGCCAACGATGTCACGGTTCGATCATATTTTGCATCATGACAGTATCAACAAGTATCAGTTAGACAACGGCGTTCGGCAACAATGCGGTAAGAAAGCCGAGGTGAAATGGTATTGTTTCAACTGGCTGGACGCACGAAAAATGCGTACCTATGTTTTAAAAGGTTTTCAAACATTCGGTTTTTCGAAGCACGTAGATGAGTTGATTGAGCGAGGAAAGCGAGCGATTTCCACGTATAAAGTAAACCTCTTCAATGCGTTTCTGGCGCTACTTTCACCTGCATCGGCCCCCCACTTTTGGATGTAGGACACTTATACCACGCGCCATGGCTGTTTGATGTGACGTGCATATCACGTGTCTGGGCTAGTCCAATCAGACGGCCAAACAGCCGTTGTTCTCGTTCGTCAATCATGGCTAACTCATGGTGACGTCACGGCAAACAGCCATTGCGCATGGTTTAAGCACCGGAGATTAGGTACTGGACAATAGGCACCCGGACAATAAGCACAAACAACAACAACAAAAAATTGGGATGGATTGCTCTTAAATTTTGTAGCGTTTGTTTTAAATCTGGAACACTTAATCGTGTGGAACTGTTGGGGAGGGTGGGACTTTTGCACTTTTCGAACATTTTTGTGGTGAATTAATGTTCCAAATTACGCTGCGGCTAACATAACATCAGAGATGCTAGTGTAAGAGCGATGCCAACAAATCTTTAGCAGTTTTGAAGGCTATGAACATTTTATGGTAAACTCCCCCACCCCCAGTTTGAGGGCAATCCATCCCAAATTAAAAAAAAAAAAAATGGAGCCTAGTCGCCATGTTTGTCCGACTGCCTATTTATTCAGTGCGTAAATTCGGGTGCGTATGTGTCTGGTGCCTATGTGTCCGCGTAACCCTCCCTACTTCTGGAGTATTTAGGCATACAAACAAACAAATAAACAAATCGAAAGTTGTGAATGATGTATGAAATCCTACAATTTTTCCCGTGCTGAGGAATATGATGAACAAAATGTAAGGGTGGCCCGCACACCAAAATCCATTCGACAAAACGTCGCACGACAGGACATTTTGCCGAAATCTGCCTCAGCATGCTGTCGACGTCACCAAAACCATAGGAATAAGCTGAGCGTCACACACTGGATGTGACGTTGTCGCGAGACTTCTTTAGGCATCTCACGACAACAAAGCGAAGCTCCTTCCTGTTTCGTCTGTTGGGGGGTCTGTCCACCAGATGCGATGTCTCGCGACGTTTTGTCGATTTTGGTGTCCGGCCACCAAAAGCAACTAGTTTGAGTTGAAATAATCAGTACATCGTTTTTGTGATGCTCTTGTGATGGAATAAACTATTTGAAGCAAGGATCGACGCCAGTGGAGTGAGCGAAGAGAGCAATATGGCTAGTCCAGCTTATGTCTGAAGGACTAATGAAAACCTGGGTTGTGTGATGAGGGGGGGGGGGAAGGATTGGACAAAAAATCGTGACCTTGCTAAATCCTATCAAGGTAATCCCATTAACAACAAAAAAGTGATTTTGACGAGTGTTCCTGGCAACCTAGTGAAACAAGCAAGGTGGGTTGGCGTTATTTGGTGTTGTGGTTTGGTTTCCGAGCCTAGAAGAAAAGTGATTGAATTACTTCTATTTCCCTAAACAACGAGACTTTTAAGTGGCGTACACTTGTTTATCACAATAAGCCTTTTTTAACTCGTTAAATGCGGAAAGAACAATTAAAATCCATTGTATTTAGGATTATTGTACAGTAAAAAGAAATATTAGAGATTTACCAATATTAGTACCATTTTTTTGCCACTAGACGCCGTTGTTAGTAGAATGGAGTAGATTGGTGTCGGCCAATGAGCTCAGAGCTTTTTGAAGGCCCTTTAGTCTCTTTTAAGCAGCAGATGTAAATTGGAAGCTTCCACCATCAGGACATTTTTTTTTGTTTTGCCGCATGAGGGAGGAAACTGGAGTACCCGGAGGAAACCAACGTGCAACGGGCAGGAAACAAAAGGAGAAAAACCCTTGCATATACACTCCTGTCACCAGGATCAACCCAGGTCTGTAGGAAGCCAGAGATGTACAGCTAAGTGG
This sequence comes from Lithobius niger, assembly GCA_023313725.1. Taxonomy (NCBI): domain Eukaryota; kingdom Metazoa; phylum Arthropoda; class Chilopoda; order Lithobiomorpha; family Lithobiidae; genus Lithobius; species Lithobius niger. The sequence goes on along the minus strand of JAHWFP010095154.1, from coordinate 7,746 downwards.
GACAATGACCGAGGATACGCGGAGGTTTAAGTCGCTTTACCTACAACGGGTACACGGAAGTTTCTGCTAAGTCGATGTAGAGTCGCGTTTATCTAATCCCCCATCAACCAAACCCCTCTCTATTCCCATGTTCCCATTCAACTAGCTGTGCTTTTGACTTCGTTTTAAGGAAGTGACAGGTTCCGCTTTAGCTTCGTGACGTTGAAGCTCACTCATTTCAATTTTCAACCAATCAAAGGAAAGCAGTCCTTAGAGCGACGTAGGAAATGGGTTTTAGGAGGGGAAAACGTAGGTTGTTAAAGGGACAAAACTCCTTACGTTTACGTAACGAGGTAGTTTGATATAACGCGACGTTCTTAAAGCGCTCTAAGCACTACATCGACGTAAGCTACGTCGACGTACGATAAGGCGACTTAAAGAAACGTCCGTGTACCCTCGGTCCAAGACGCCTACCGAATCAAACGTCCCAGTGCTCGCAGCTACGCACCCAGCAATTTAAAGTGTGTTAACGCAGAGCTACCTACCTATTATTATCGGTATCGACATCGGCGCCGGTACCGTGTCGGTTATATCGGATCGGTTTACCCTTCATCGGTATCGTATCGTATCGGTAAAAAGTCATATCGGCGATCCCTAGTATTTAAGCGAGTTAAAGTGCAAAACAAGTGTAAAATAAGTCCCTCTGAGCTGACGTCAATATAGGATGTTTTTTTTTTTTTATAATTTAAATATTCTTTTTGGGAGAAGCATGTCAGCGTAATGCTTTTTTTTTTATCGTTTGTGCATGGCGAAACGAAAAGTCGGGATACTTGTGCTGTAATTATATCCAAATTGCGAAAATTCTGTTTCAGGTGGTATAGATTGGTGGGTTGGATAGAACGGGGTATACATTTCTGTCCGCTCCAGGGTTTAAATCAGGTTCCAGCCGGTTATCGGTGGATGGGCAGGCCGGCCATCATGTAGCAGACTGCAAAAAGAAAAGAAAAAAAAGGGGTGCAGCTTTGATTTCTCCCCCTACTCCCCCCTACGGAGTGTCCTTGAGGGCCCCCATTGTTCCGTCTTATAAGACGAGTTCCACCCCCATACCTCAAACTTCTCGTATGATGGACATGGTAACTTGTATTATAGAGCTTTGGATGAAATACCTGTCATGCTTGGTTGCTAGCTAAACAAAGAGTAACTTGAGATGGAGTGGAAAAATAATAACCGGGTCTGGGGGCGGGGTGTCATTTTATCCCTCCCCCAAATTTAAATAGAAATAACAGAAGTATAATTTTTGCGTTTGGAGATTTCTACAAAGAATAATACAACAGGTCTTTTCATCTAAATGCCTTTAATTAATTCATAACTGTACGTGTCTAATATATTTTTTAGCCCTACGTTTATTTATTCTAAAGCAAGGTAATGCTTGTATAGGTGAGCTCAGTTTTAAACCGTATGCGCCCTAGAAGCAGAAAAAAAAGGTTTAGTACAGCAGGTGTGCAGAATCTGCCAGAACGCTAGAATGAGGTTGGCGGGAAATTTCAGAGAACTGTGGAAATACACTAAAAAATGACAAGCCTTTAATTGTAAAGAATTTCCTGATCAGGTGAGCCAAATATTGCCTGGAAATAGTGCACAAAGTGTACAGACGATAGCTGGGGTTTGTGATAGTGTTTTTTTTTCCCTTTCGAGTTTTTTTTTCTTCTTTTCGTTATCCTGTGTTTTTGTTTGTTTGTTTGTTTATTATTACTATTTTCCTTTTGTTTGTGTAGTTAGTATTAAAAGTGTAAAATGTAAATAGTGTAATAATTTTAATTATTCTGTAAATTAAAAAAAATGTAAGTGCATAAAGGTGGCTTACTGTACTACGTTATTTCTAGTGTATAATTTTCACTGATGGATTGTTTCCAATTTACCGTTATACTCTTTAAAGTGATATATATCTTTTAAAGGTGCAAATTTTTCTTTATTTATAAAAGCAGTAAATCTTCTTTATCTAGCAAAGGAGCTAATCTATTGATTTCCAAACAAAGGAGCAACTCTTTGTTTATTTCCAAACGAAGCATCAATATTTTTGGTGTTTATTTCCATAAAAAGGAGCAAATCTCTATTGATCTAGCAAAGGAACAAATATATATATATATTAGATAAAGATATTAGATAAAGATATTAGATATATATATGAAAGGAGTAAATCTTGACTTATGTTGACTTAGCAAAGGAGGAAATCTGTTTATAAAGATTTTTGTTGCCAGCAAAGGAGCAAGTCTATTTATTTCTAAACAAAGCAATAACTCTTTGTTTATTTCCACACAAAGGAGCAAATCTTATTTATCTAGCAAAGGATCAAACCTTTATTTACCTACCAAAAGCGTAAATCTTTATTGACCTAGAAAGAAGCAAATTTTTGCTTAGTTAAACAAAGGAGCAAATCGTTATTCACCTAGCAAAGCAGCATATCTTTGCTTACATACTTAACAAAAGAGCAAGTCTTTATTTATCTAAGAAAGGAGCAAATCTTTGTTTATTTATCAACCAAAGGAGAAAACCTTTATATCCTAGAAAAGGAATAAATCTTTATAGTTATCAAACAA